>PVKP010032912.1:0-25498 GCA_004027715.1 Plecturocebus donacophilus | reverse complement strand
ATAATATCCTGAAGAGTATTTTCCAGCTTGGATTCATTCTCTTCGTCACATTCAGGTACACCTATCAAACGTAGATTAGGTCTTTTCACATAGTCCCATATTTCTTGGAGACTTTGTTCACTCCTTTTTACCCTTTTTTCTGTCATCTTGCCTTCTCATTTTATTTCATTGAGTTGATCTTTGACCTCTGATATCCTTTCTTCTGCTTGGTCAATTTGGCTGTTGAAACTTGTACATGCTTCGCAAAGTTCTTGTGTTATGTTTTTCAGCTCCATCAATTCACTTATATTCTTCTCTAAGTTGTCCATTCTCGTTAGCATTTCATTAAATCTTCTTTCAAGGTTCTTAGTTTCTTTACATTGGGTTAGAACATGTTCTTTTAGCTCACAGAAGTTTCTTATTATCCACCTTTTGAAGCCTGATTCTGTGAGTTCATCACACTCATTATCCGTCAGGCCTCGTTCTCTTGCTGATGAGGAGCTGCGATCCCCTGTAGGAGGAGAGGCATTCTGATTTTGGGTGTTCTCAGCCTTTTTGCACTGGTTTCTTCCCATTTTTGTGGATTTATCCACCTGTCGTCTTTGTAATTGCCGACTTTCAGATTGGATCTCTGAATGGACGTCCGGCTTGTTGATTATGAAGTTTTTTCTGTTTCTTAGTTTTCCTTCGGCAGGCGCCCCTTCCCCACAGAGCTGGGCCTTCCCGGGTTCAGCTGTTCTCGCTCTCAGGCCTCAGCACTTCCAATTGCTGTTCTCCTTGTGGGGATGGGACCAGCCGAGCCAGACTAAAGGGGCACCCAGTCCCGTATACTCCACACTGAAAAGTGCCGTGCCGGGGCGCCGGCAAAACAGCCGCGCCGGCCAAAAGAGTCGGGCCGGCGACCCATGTGGCTCCTTCGCCTGGAATCTCCCAGTTCGTGGGCATCAAAAATTCATCTGCAATTGCAGCATCCACTCACTCTCTGCGCTTTCAGTGGGAGCTACAATCCTGAGCTGCTGCTATGTGACCATCTTGGATCTCTCTCCCTATTTATTCATTTTTGAGATGGAGTTTCACTCTTGTTGCCCAGGCTGGAGAGCAATGGGGTGATCTTGGCTCACCACAACCTCTGCCTTCTGGGTTCAAGTGATTCTCCTGCCGTAGCCTCTCAAGTATCTAGGATTACAGGCATGCGCCACCAGGCCTGACTAATTTTGTGTTTTTTAGTAGTGATGGGGTTTCTCCATGTTGGTCGGGCTGGTCTCGAACTCCCAACCTCAGGTGATCCACCTACCTTGGCCTCCCAAACTACTGGGATTACAGATGTGAGCCACCACGCCCAGTCGTGTTTCACATATTTTAGAGCTCTGTTTGGTGTATACACATTTAGATTTGTAACATCCTCTTGGTGGCAAGACGCTTTTATTTTTATATAATATCCCTTTGCGTCTCTGGTAATTTCTTTTTCTCTGAGGTTTACTTGTTACCTGATATTATAGCCTATATCTGATAACATAGTTATTCCTGCTTTCCTTTTATTGATATTCAAATAATACATCTTTTTCCATCCATTTACTTTCAGCTTACTCATATCATTGTATTTAAAGTGAGTTCTTAGAGGTGGCATATTGTTGGGGTATATTAGTTTTTTCTTGCACTGCTGTAAGGAACTACCTGAGACTGGGCAGTTTATCAAGAAAAGAGGTTTAGTTGGCTCAAAGTTCCACAAGCCGTACAGGAAGCATGACTAAGGAAGCCTCAGGAAACTTACAGTCATAGTGGAAGATGAAGGAGAAGCAGGCACATCTTACGTACATGGCTGGCACAGGAGGAAGAGAGTGAGGGGATAGGTGCTACACACTTTTAAATAACGAGATCTGGCACTAACTTACTATCATAATAACACCACCAAAGGGGAAATCCACTCTGTAATCCAGTCATTTTCCATCAGGTCCCACCTCCAACATTTGGGGATTACAATTTGACATCAGATTTGGGCAGGGACACATACCCAAACCTTTCCATGGGGCATTTTTAAAATTCACTCTGCCAATTTATGTCTTAATCGTTGTATTTAAACTTAAATTTAATGTAATTACTAACATGTTAGAGCTTAATTCTGCCATTTTATTTTTTTTTTTCTGTTTTTGTTTGTTCTTGCCTTCCTGTGAGTTTCTTCAATATTTTTTAGAATTCTATTTTGATTTCTCTATATAGTGTTTTGAGTGTATTTCTCTAGGCAGCTTTTTTAGTGGTTGCTCTAGGTACTATACTGTACATACAACAGTCAGTTGGTGTCATCTTCTCACAATCTAAATGAAGTTTGTGTCATCATTTTGCGAGTTTAAGTGAATTGCCTCCCTTTATGTCCTTTTACCCTCCTCCACGTATAATGGTCTTAAATATTTTTTCTGTGTCAAATAGTGCTATAACTTTCAGTTCAATCATTAAACCTAATTTAGAAAATTCAAAATGAGAAGAAGAGACTATTTAATTACATTTTTATTTACTGTGTACTTTCTTCTTTGCTGATGTTTTAAGGTTCTTTTTTTCATTTCTTTTCTGTTTAGAGAACTTCCTTTAGTCATTCTTTAGTGTAGGTCTGCCAGTGATAAATTATCTTTGTTTTCCTTCACCTAAGAATGTCTTGTTTTCCCCTTCATTCTGTTATTTTCGCTGTATATTGACTTCTGGTTGACACTTCTTTTCTTTGAGCACCTGTAAAATACTGCATCATTTCCTTCTGGCCTGCATGGTTTCTAATGAAATCCATGATTATTCCAACTGCTTTCCCTTAGGAGGTAAGATGCCATTTTTTTTTCCTCTGGATGCTTTCAGTGATTTTTTTTCTCTTTGTTTTCAGAATTTTGTGATGTGTCCTGGTATGGATTTTTTTTTTTTAAGTTTATACTGTTTAGAACTCGCTAAACTTACTAAATCTGAAAATTTATCTTTTTTTTACTGCATTTAAGAAGTTTTCACCCATTATTTCTTCAAGTACTTTTTCAGTGCTACCCTCTTTCTTCTCTTCTTCCAAGAATCCAATGACAGAATGTTAGATCTTTTGTTATAGTTCCACAGCTTCTGCAGACTCTGGTCATTTTTTTTTCAGTCTGTTTTCTCTGTGTTTTTCATACTGGGTTATTTCTACTGTCCTGTCTTCCCATTCACTAATTCTCTTCTGCTGTTGAGCTTACTGATGAACTTTTTAATTTTGGTTATATTTTTCAGTTCTAAAGTTCTACTTCATTTTTCTTTACATCTATTTCTTTACTGAGATTTTGTTTCTTTTTGGAGGCTTTCCAATTTTCCATTTGTTCCAGCATGTTTTTAACTGTATTTTTACGATGACTGCTTTAAAATCTTTGAAAGATTATTCTAACATCTCTGTCATCTCAGTGTTGGCATCTTTTGGTTATCTATTTCATTCCATTTTAGATCTTCCTCATTCTTTGTATGAGTGATTTTCTATTAAAATTTGGACATGTTTGTATTATGTTGTGATATTCTGGATCTAATGTAAACCTTGTGTTTTATATGGATTTCTCTGACCTTGCTCCACTGGGGGAAGGGGACACTGCCTTACCACTTCCAAGTAGAAGTTGAAGTCCAGATTTTTCATTCGACCTCCAGTGACATGCACAGTAGTAAGGCAGTCCTCATTAATCCTGTGAATGGTTGACGTTTCCGACTTCCCATGTGGTCTCCACTAACTCTACAGGGATGGGTGCTTTATTACCAGTATTTGGGTATGAATGTCTCAGCTTTCTACTTGGCTTTCTTTGACACCACCCTAGCAGGTGTCATCTAGCGTCATGACAGCCTCTAAAGAGTGGAAGTCTAGGTTCTCACTCAGTGGGTGAAGGTTGGATCACAGTTTTCTCCTCAGTGTTTGGCTGGAGTAGAGCAGTTATTGTTTAGCAGTTTCATCTCTTGCTAGGCTACCCCTTTCCCAGGCCTTTGGCGAGAGAGCAGACTTTTGTTGGGAATTTTTCGGTCTACACACGTTGGTATTTCTGCCATGCTGTTTTCTTCAACTTCAAGTCTGAGATACATGAGGCATAAAGAAAACTCGTGGAGTTTATCACTGTGTCAGGGTTCCAGGGTCCCTAGCAAGTCTGCTCCCTTCTCTTAATCTTTTAGATTCTTCTTAAGTTTGTTTCATATATAATATCTAAGGATTTTAGTTGTACTTAGTGGTGGGCATAGGGAAAAGTATGTCTATTCCATTTACCCACTGTGTATGATAGTGAATGTTGCTTATACAAAAGCACATAAACATACCAATAAACATCTACTCTAGTACTTGGAATTACTAGATATTTTTTTCCTATGATACCAGAGGAGGCATTAAGCACAGAGCTAAGTGCCACACATATAGTAAGTAGATCCAGGACTAAAAACCAAGTCTTTTCATTAAAATCCACGTTCTTTCCACATGATTTTCTGTGGATTAGGATTCTGCCTTTATTTTTGTAAGTTTTACTTTTTATAGATACATAATAGTTGTAAATATTTATGGAGTACATGTGAAATTTTGATACAAGCATATAATGTGTACTTAGGATACCCATCACCTCAAATGTTTATCATTCCTTTTTGTTAGGAACATTCCAATTCCACTCTGGTTATTTTGAAATGTGCATTGAATTATTGTTAATGAAACTTGTCCTATTATGCTTGCAAATACTAGATCTTAGTCCTTCTAACTGTATTTTTATACCCATTATGTAACCCTTCTTTATACTCCTGTTCATACTGCCCTTTCCAGTATTTGGTAATTATTATTATTTCTCTATCTCCATGAGTTCAGTTTTTTTCTTTTAAGCTTCCACATGTGAGTGAGAACATGCAGTGTTTAAATTTCTATACCTGGCTTATTTTGCTTAACATAATGTCCTCCAGTACCATCCATGTTGCCACAAATGGCAGGATTTCATTCTTTTGCATGGCTGAATAGTATACCATTGTTGTATTTAAGACAGGGTCTTGCTCTGTCACCCAGAAGTGCAGTGGCACAGTCTTGGCTTACTGTAGCCTCAACCTCCCAGGCTCAAGTGATCCTACCACTTCAGCCTCCTGAGTAGCTGGAACTACAGACATGTGCCACCCAGCGTGGCTAATTTCTTGTTGTATTTTTTGCAGAGGCGAGGACTCTCCATGTTGCCCAGGCTCATCTTGAACTCTTGAGCTCAAGTGATCTTAACGTTTTGGCCTCCTCAAGTGCTGGGATTAGAGGCATAAGCCACTGTGCCCAGCCCTGAATAGTATTCTATTGTGTATATGTACCACGTTTTCTTTATGCATTCATCAATTGATGGACACTTAGGTTGCTTTTGCATCTTGGCTACTGCAGTAAACATGGGAGTGCAGATATCTTTTCAATATACTGATTTCCTTTCTTTTGGATGTATACCCAGCAGTGGGATTGCTAGATCATATGGTAGTTCTATTTTTAATTTTTTGAAGAACTGCCATACTGTTCTCCATGGGGGCTGTACTAATTTACATTCACACCAACAGTGTATGAGGGCTTCCCTTTCTCCACATCCTTGCCAGCATCTGTTATCACTTGTCTTTTTTTTCTGTACATACTTAACATATTTTAGAAAAAAAGAAAAGAGAACTGTGAATGCCAGCATATATGACTTTGAGCTTCTTCTATATTCTAGTTAATAATCCCTTGTCAGAGGAGTAGTTTGCACATATTTTCTCCCATTCTGTGAGATATTTCTTTACTTTGTTTATTGTTTTCTTTGCTGTGGCAAAGATTTTAAGCTTGATGTCATCCCTTTTGTCAGTTTTTGCTTTGGTTGCTTATGCTTTTGAGGTCTTGCTCAAGAAATCTTTGACCAGAGCAATGTCCTGGAGCATTTCTTTGATATTTTCTACTAATAGTTTTATAGTTTCAGGTCTCATATTTAAGTCCTTAATCCATTTTGATTTTATTTTTAAATATTGAGAAAGATAGGCGTCTAGTTTCATTCTTTCACATGTGGATATACGTTTTTTCTAGCAACTTTTATTGAAGAAACTACCCTTTTTCCAGCATATGTTCTTGGCACCTTTGTCAAAGATGACTTCTGCCTTACTTTAGCATAGCTACATCTAATCTTTTTTTTTTTAATACCCCTGGTTCCTTTTGTTGGAAAATAGCTAGATCTAATCTTGTTTACTATAGTTGATTTGCAAAAAGGCAGCCATTTGCAAATGTTTAAATGACGAGATGATTTTAAACTTACAGTATTGCCATAATTATCCTGCAGTTAACTCTTTAAAATTCAAGTGGTTATTAATTTTCTCTTTTTAAGCTATAAGGTAACCCTATCTTTAAAAAAAAATTAAACTTGTTAAATAAGTTTAAGTGATTTGATATCCTTGATTAGTCTTAGTCCATTCAGGCTGCTGTAACAAAATAGCCCTAACTGGGTGGCTTATAACCAAGAAACATTTACTTCTAAAAGCTCTGGAGGCTGGCAAGTCCAAGATCAAGACACTGACACATTCAGCATCTGGTGAGTGCCCACTTCCTCATAGATAACATCTTCGGTTGTGTCCTCACATGGTTGAAGAGGAAAACAAGCTCCTCTGGGGTTTCTTTTATAATGTCTCTAATCCCATTCATGAGTACAGTGCCCTCGAGACCTAATAACCTCCCAAAGGACCCACCTCCTAACACTTACTTTAGGGATTAAGATTCCAGAGTATGGATTGGGGTGGTGGGGCAGGTGGGGGCATGGTTAGGCCTAAGCATGCAGTTCATTGCAATAAGATGATTCTTTAAATTTTCTAAAAAGTTAATTTTACAAGTCTGTTCATCGTCAGAAAATTTGGACAATATTAAAGTATAAATAAAAGTGCCTATAATCTCATTAATCTTAATTTTTTCTTGAAATTTGTCTTCTCAACAGAAAATGAAAATGTATTAAATATAATTTAGTTCAGTAATTTATCAAATAACTAGTATGTGCCAAGTTCCCAAGTTTTGGGACTGCAAAGAAAAAAAAGCAAAGGCTTTCTAGAGAACCTTCTTCCTAGAGAAGAAAAAGCAAAGGCTTCCTTACTTCTAGGCCCTGACTAAATAGAAGAAAGCCAAGAGAAGAAGGCTTTTCAGGCAGAGGGACCACTAAGAGTCTGGGCAAGGTGGCATGGACATGCACAGTGCGTGCAAGGACACTAAAAACATTTGGTGTTGTTGGATTACCAGCAGGATAATGGGAATGATGGGCTTTGAAGCTGGAGAGGTAAGCAAGAGAGAATACCTGGGCTGGTAAGAATAGGGGAGGGGAAGGTCTTCAAAAACTAGAGTTCATTCAGGATTTGTTTCTAGACCATCATAGGTAGCCAGGGGATTATTCAAACAGATTATTTGAGTATTTAAATAAATATTGCATTTGGTTCAGATAACTAGGAGGAAATTCCTTTTAGTAGATTTCTATTGTGGTCCTAATCACTGGATTATTTGCTTTTGTTCACAGCATTAAAGAGACTGTTTCAACCCAAAGCCACTCTCCTGAGCTTTGTTATCATTAACATTGGATCAAAACTTGTCATTTGGAAGCAACTCGGGGGTCCACTAACAGATAAATGGATAAGCAAAATGTGATGTGGGTGTGTGTTCATATGTATACACACATACTCATACCACATACATGCTATCTGTTACACATATATGCACATACATACACACACAGGAATATTGTTCAGCCTTAAAAAGGAAGAAAACTTTAATGCATGGACATGCTACAACATAGGTGAACCTTGATGACATTATGCTAAATAAAATGAGCCAGTCAAAAAAGGACAAATACTGTATAATTCTACTTATATGAGGTACTAGAGCAGTCAAATTCGGAAACAGAAAGTTGAGTGCTAGTTGCCAGGGGCTGCAGGTAGGGGACAATGAGCAGCTATTGTTTAATGGTTACAGAGTTTCAGTTTTGCAAGATAAAGGGTTCTGGACATTGGTGGTAATGGTGGCAAGTGTAATGTGAATGTACTTAATGCCACTGAGCTGTTTACTTAAAAATATTAAGATGATAAATTTTATATTCTGTATATTTTATCACAGTTTTGTTTTCTTTTTTTGTTTTTGTTTTTATTATCACAGTTTTTAAAAAAAAAAAAAAAACTCACTTGGTAAAGGTTAGTAATTGATCTTGCTAATATTTCTAACCCCAGAAAAGAGACAGGATGGAATTTCCACAGCCCTGAATGATTATGGAATATTCTCGCAGTGACATGTAAAGACCAGAGGCAGTGAAGTTGTACAAAGCCGGAAAACATGCCTGCTGCTTCGCTTAATGAAGCCACTTGTTTGTTTGTTTTTGTTTTGTTTTGTTTTTGAGACACAGGCTCACTCTGTCACTCAGGCTGGAGTGCAGTGGCGCGATCTGAGCTCACTGCCACCTCCACCTCCCAGTCCTATCTTTAACCATCCTATTAGAGCTGATTTTTGGATCTTTTTGACATGACCCTACTGATCTTTGAAAATGTCTTTGCTCTCTGGTATGACAAGATGTTCCAAGTTTATCTTGTACGTTTTCTGACCCAGACCTGGAATTAGCCATTTCCTCAAGAGTCCTGGTTTCTTTTAGTAAAAGTAGTGTGTCAGAATCCATGATGGGCACTAAGGGTGCTAATTGCTAATGCTGTTAGGTTGGCCATACACTTATTTTTCAAATGATTATAACCAACATGAATTATCACTATGTTTTTATAACTATTATTGTGAATTTTTTCATTTATATCTACATAATTTTTCTAATTTTTAATTATGAAAAATTTCAGTCATACACAAAAGAAAATGGCATAAAGAATACTGAGGCACACAATTTCAAATCTTACCAAGATTTCATCACATTTCATCTATCCCTTTTTCTATTTCTTTGCTGGAATATTTAAAGCAAATACTAGACATGTAAGTCTTATAAATATCATATAAGTGAATGTACCATACCTGTGTACACATTCCCCCAGTTAAACATTTGTTACTTCCAATTATTCACTGTCATATACAATTCAGGCCTGTCGTGTCAGAGAGAGGGCATGTCTGAGCGTTTCACCCATGTTCACGAGCCATAGCATTTAGGTATCATTAACTATTACCACAGTTCACTTGGAAGACAGTGTGTTTTTCCTTAACGTGCATTGGAAGAACATGCCATTTGGAGTTCTGCTGGCTTGCAAGAGCAGGGGAAAGTGCTGTTTTACATATAGTAGAGAGGCTGATTTTCTCATGAGGATTATTGAAATGAGTTTGTTGCTTTGATCTTTTCATATAATTTCCTAGAGGAAAACATTGAATATGGCTGGGGGAGGGGGTGGGTGTGTGTCCGTGTGCGTGTGTGTGTAGCTATTCACAGGCATGACCATAGCACACTACAGCCTCGAACTCCTGGGCTCAAGTGCTCCTCTCACTTAGCCTCTTGAGTAGGTGGAACTATAAGTGCGCCACTGTGCCTGTATTTACTTTTTTGGATACCAACAGAGACTACAACATATTGAGGCTAAAACCTGTTAGAAGTCCACTTGAAGATACTGTCATTAACAGGATAGTAAGAATTTACGGTGTACATAGTATTCCTCTCAAAGTTTATAGTCTTGTTGGGGAATCAGCTTGAATTATAATGCCAGGCAGTACATACTACACAAATGAGAAAGACTAGAAGAGATTGGTCTAGTGTGGTTAGTGAGGTAGTATCATAAGACCTATGTTTGGATTTTACTTGTGGGTAATCTGCCATTTCATCTCTCTGTACTCATTTAGTCATACTTTCTTAGGACTAATTTCACCTGCCACCTTGTGGCAGCCTTTGCTGCACCATCCACCTCATCAGAATGAGTTATGGAGCTCCTTCCTCCAGCTCCCCTGTATCACTGTCAGGCTTTAGTTCCACTCAGTAGCTGTGCTTCCCCTAGAATGGTAGCGTTTCAAGTGCACTGTGCCCTTTGTTCATGCTCTTGTAGCCTTGGTACCTAAAGCACAGTAAGTTATTGGTTCATTAGTACTTTATTGCTTTTAAGTTTTGACCAAATATTACTCAGGATTGGTTATATTTCCTTGGCAAAAAAAGAGTTTGAACTGGAATTGAAAATATGATTTGGTTTTGGGTTTTTGTTTTGTTTTTTGCAACAGATTTTGGGAACTTTCATAGGATAGGCTATTAAAACTGGAACTTTTTTGGTAATACTTAAGCTTTACTTACAATAAAGTAATTGTAAACAGATCACAAAAAATAAACAATGATATTAATAAAGAGCACTTGTAATACTTCTGCCAAGACTAAAAATTAACATTTTAGAGTATTTCCTAGTCTCTCTTTTCTATATTTATATGTACTATGTATATTTTACAAAATGAGGGTGAGGCTGTTTTATCCTTTGTATGCTTTAAGTTAATATATTGAAAATATGTCCCTGTGTCACAAAATAGTCATCTACAACATAGGTTTTAATGGCCACAGAGCTTCTCAAGCATGTGTAATAAGGACACTTTAAACAAATATTTTTACGAGTTCTTGATGTTGAATTAAATTATTTCAATTACTTTACCAAAATGTATATAAACAAAAACTGTGAGGTGTAAACGTGTACTTATAGCTCTTCCACAATTAGAGAGCAAAACGAATTTACAAATTCAATTTAAAACTTCAGAATCCATATAATTCACATTAACAACAGTAGATATTTTGCTGAAACTAAATTGGTGCTTCAGGTGTGTATATG
Source organism: Plecturocebus donacophilus (assembly GCA_004027715.1). Lineage (NCBI taxonomy): Eukaryota > Metazoa > Chordata > Mammalia > Primates > Pitheciidae > Plecturocebus > Plecturocebus donacophilus. The sequence continues at coordinate 14,791 of PVKP010032912.1, read as the reverse complement.
GCACTTACTCCTTTGACACATGTCTGTTCTGTATCCCATACTTTTTTCCCACCACATTTCTTTGTTTGAACTATAGTGAAATTTTGCTTTGTGTAGCAAGCCATTGGTTTTTAATCGGTATGATCACATTATTTACAAGCTGTCACCTCTGTCGTTTCTCATTAGTTGTTAGTGTTTGGAAGTTAAATAACTTATTACTTGATATCAGTAAGAAATGCAAATGCTGGCAATTGAGGAATAGCATTCACCTGCAAGATGATCATTCAGATAGTCGAGACTATGCTTATATATTTTAAGATCATGCTTGAGATGAAAACTCGATTGAAAAAAGAAATGTGTACTGGATTTGCAGATCCCTGAGGATATGTTGGATGCTATTTTGAATAATCCTCATGTAACCATAAAAAGCATGAGCTCTGAGGTTAGTCCTGGATTGGAATCCAAACTAAACATCCCATATGCTTTGTAGGTGTGGGCAAGTTTCTTAATCTTTCTGAGCTTTAATCTCCTACTCTGTAAAATAGAGATAATGGTAACCTTAACCTATTAATTAATTATTTTTAGCTTAGAGGGGTGCAAACATGAATGATTTTGTTTTTCTCCAGTCAGAACTCCCAACTGCTCTGTCAAAATCTCCCTTCTCTAGAGGACAGATGATACCTTGGGCAGAGTTCACAACCTCCTGGTCACACTGGGTCACCAAAAGTTGACCATTTGAAAAGTTCAGTGTATCTAATTGAAAGGTTTACTTAATCCTGTTACTCTAACCGGGCTTGTGGCTATTGGGATATGAAGTGGGAGAAGGTAGACTTGGTTTATTTATTTTTGAGATGGTATCTTGCTCTGTCACCCAGGCTGGAGTGCAGTGGTACGATTTCAGCTCACTGCATCCTCTGCCTGCTGGGTTCAAGTGATTTCCTGCCTCAGCCTTCTATGTAGCTGGGATTACAGGTATGCACCACCATGCCTGGCTCATTTTTGTATTTTTAGTAGAGGTGGGATTTCATCATGTTGGCCAGGCTGGTCTTGAACTCCTTACCTCATGTGATCCACCTGCCTCGACCTCCCAAAGTGCTGGGATTACAGGCGTGAGCCACTGTGCCTGGTTTTGTTTATTTTTTCTACTCCTCTTCCCCATTCTTCACCTTGGAGAGTATAGTCATGGGAGGAAATACAGTCTCTCTCTGATACTTCTTCCCTGGCCCTGCTAGGCTCCAGCCGTTCCAGTGCCCAGTTGCCCAGTGTGTGGAATGGGTAAGAGGGCAAGGGACAAGGTTACGTGTTTCTTAACTGGCTGTTCTTGGATCCTCCTAGATGGCATTTACAGGTTGCCTGACCAGCACTGTCTGTGGGACCACTCCCCATACTTGTGAGTTCTTGGGAGGGTGAACTTCCTCACTGCATGATCTCCAGACCTGGAGAAGAAACTAGTATTTAGTTCTTTTCATCTCTGTCAGGACATCCTTGCTCTCCTCTGAGGTCCACTTGCTAATTGGGCAGCCCTTTTGCATGGGGAACTGGTAAGAGGGCTTAAGACCAGCAATTTCTATGGGCTGCATGACCCAGGGAAGACATATCTGTGCCAGTGGGGTAACAGCAGTGCTGCTCTTTCTTGCTCAGTTTCCCCTTCCTCTGTCCAGATTGGCACAGGCCAAATCTGTAAGTCAACCACCTGATCAGATATTCACAAGACATTACAGTTTTTTAAATTTCTTGCCAAAAATCTTTTCTTTTTTCTTTTTTGGTACTCTTAGTCTCTGTAACTGATAATCTTGGAGCCCACAGTGGAGGTAGGGAGAAGATTACCTCAAAATACAGCACATCATACTAGGTCAAGGAATCTGAGATTTCCCCTCTCTTATCTCTACTCTTCTTTTGTGGACTGTGGAGGGAGAGGGACACTGCGGGAGCACATGTTGGGGGTAGAAGATCTCATAGGATAGCTTCTTAATAAATCCTTTAATTAGCTTGGCACCAGTCATTGACTGCTGTCTTTACCTTGTGGGGAAACTCACCTCCTCTGTCTTTAGTTGTGAGTTCTAGTTACTAATTGTGGGACAGCTGAAAAAGTCCCATTCAACATTCTCTTACTTAACTACCTTATGGATTTCTGTGTTATTAAATGTGATAATGCAGCCACATTTTAAACACTCTATAAACAAATTGTAACTGTTAGAATTATTGCAGTGCCAAATTTATTTGATTCTTCTGTTCTTGGATATTTTAGTCCTTTACCATTTTCTGCTGTTTTATAATATATAATGCTGTGATGATCTTTAGTGCAAAGACTTTAATCCTTAGGATAAATTTCTACAAAGGAGGGTCTGATTTGGAGGGTATAGTTATTTGTAAGACTTGTGATACATCATACCAAACTGGCTCTCAGAAAAGGATAGTTTTGGCTTCCCTGATCCTTCTTTGTTACATTTTAATTTTTTTCAAATACTTGATAATTTGATAGGTGAAAAAATAGTTCCTTGTTTTGATTTGAATTTCTTTGATTGCTACTGAGTTTGAATATATTTTCATTTATTATTGGTTCATATTTTAAATGACTTCCTTGTTCAAATGCAAGGTGCTTTTTAATACACTTGATTCGTGTAATTGGGAAAATTGTGTGACTTCAGGCATTGTAATAAGGGAACTTGAAATAACTAGAGTGGGAAATCTCCAGCAGCATGGAGGGAAAAGATTGACCTGACCTGATGTTCCTGTTAACTCAGCAGCTCCCTTTTGAGACCTTTGCAGTTGTGATTCCATAGACTTCCCCCAGGCAGCCTTTTGATCTTCATTCAGTTTCAAGGCCTGCCTCAGTGTCACATGCTTTGTGATACTTCCTGATATCCTCCTGAAGGAGATTTGTCTTCCCTCAACATCCTGCCTCTGCGCAGCTCCTATGATGTTGCAGCATGACTCTGTTTTTAGTCTTGTCTCTTAATTACGGGGACTTATCAAAGGCAGTCATCTTTCTTCTCTAACTTAGTGTTTGGCACATAGGTACCGAAGCAGGAGATAAGATGATGAAAAGTGTTGCAAGAAAGTGGAATAGGGTGATTAATTCCTCTTGGAGTGGGGCAGTGTCAGAGGCCACAGAGAAAATGATAATTGAGCTGGGTGTGAAGAAAGAGTAGGAGTTCAGCTACAGATGGAAAAATCACATTTCAAATAATGAGAACAGTTTAAAGGCCTAAAGATGTGAGCTCATGAATGTTGAGGAAAGGTATGTGAATGGAGAAGGATGAGGAGCAAGATTCAAGTGAGTCCCTCTGCTCTCCCCAGTACCTCTACCATTACCTTTGCCCACCATGGTCTCTGCTTTGACCAAAGTATCTTCTCTCTCCCCTGCCTCTTTAGACTCTATTGGTTATTCCACAAAGTTACTGAATACCTATTATGTACCATGCATCAAGAGAAAGAGGCAAAAATGGGTTCATGGACAACTCGGAATGGCATCATAGGAATGTTAGCTCCATCCTGAAAAGCCAAGCAGAGTAATGCCTTACCAAAATTCCTTTTAGACTGCACTGATGCTTCCTAACAACTGAAACATTTTCTATTACAGCATCTGTAGATAAAATAGATAACAATCAAAAGAGTTACAATTTATTTAATCCCCTGTGATGGGATAATGGCTTCTTTCAAACTAGGCTTAGACAAAGAAAATATAGTTTTCATATTTTCTTTTTTTTTTGAGTTGGAGTTTCACTCTTGTTGCCCAGGTTAGAATGCAGTGGCGCAATCTTGGCTCACTGCAACCTCTGCCTCCAGGGTTCAAGTGATTCTCTTGCCTCAGCCTCCCGAGTAGCTGGGATTACAAGTACCCACGACCAGGCCCGGCTAAATTGTGTGTGTGTGTGTGTGTGTGTGTGTGTGTGTGTGTGTGTGTGTGTGTATTTTTTTAGTAGAGACGGGATTTCTCCATGTTGGTCAGGCTAGTCACAAACTCCCTACCTTAGGTGATCTGCTGTCTCGGCCTCCCAAAGTGCTGGGATTACAGGCATAAGCCACTGCACCTGGCCACTGTTCATATTTTCTATAGCTGTCTGCTGCTTCTCTATCAGTTCCCATCTTTGTTCCAGTTTCTTTTGCTTCAGAATACATCTTCAGTCATGATAAAGCATGCCCAAAACTTAATAGCAAAAGGTAACCTTTTTATTTTACTCACAGATTGTGTGGGTCAGGAATTCAGAGAGGGCATGGCAGGAGAACTTGTTTCTGCTCCACAGTGTCTGGGGCCCCAGCTGGGAAGGCTTGAATGGTTTAGAGTGACTTGACTGCTAGGAACTGCGATCCTCTGAAAGCATCACTTACATTTTGTTACCAGGGCTGGAATGACTCAAAGGCTCTGCTCTGCTACAGTTGTTGACAGAGCACCTACCAGTGGCCTTTACATGCAGCCCAGGCTTCCTCTCATGGCCGTCTCTAAGCAATCAGACTGTTTACATGGTGCTCAAGAGCTCCAAGAGTGAATATCCTAGTGACCAAGATGAAAGTGTCATAGTCTTTTTTAGTGACCTAGCCTTAGAAGTCTTAGTGTTACTTTGGCCATACTTGATTTATTGAAGTTATCTCAAGTCCATTCAGATTCATGGAAAGGGAACATAGACTCCCAACCTCTTGGTAGATGTGTTGTCAAAGAATTTGTGGCCATTTTAGTTTTTATCTTATTTATCTTTTTATTTATAAACAGGGTCTCACTCTGTCACCAGGCTGGAATGCAGTGGTATGATCTCGGTTCATTGCAACCTCGACCTCCCACATTTAAGCAATCCTCCCACAGGTGCATGGCACCACATCCAGCTAATTTTTCTATTTTTTTGTAGAGATGGTATTGCACCATGTTGCCTAGGCTGGTCAATTTTTAAAACTGCCACAATAATATTTATTTTTTAGGATAAATTTGAATCTTTTCAAAGGTCAACTTCCTAATCAGGGCTCTTTGAGTAAGTATTTCATCTTTCGGAGTACTGCCCACTCCCTGTTTCTGCCTGGAAATCTTATTTGGTCAAGGCAGGGATTTTGTCTGCATTATTGATTTCCAGATCCTTGTCAATCTAGAACAGTGTCTGGCAAACTGTTGATGTTTAATGCATATCACTGACTATGTAATGCTTACTATATATTTGTGTGAAAGAGAAGAGCATATCTATATAGATACATATATTGGTATCTGTGTGGTATTTTCTACTTCAGTGTCTGTATTGTATTCCTTATCACTTACTGAGACTCATTCTGCCTTTGGGAGTGATGTGCACGAACCCGCTATTGGAGGAGATTGTGGTATTGGACATCTGTCTCAAAGTCTCCATACACTGAGAACTTTTTGCTCCAACCATAGGCCTCTATTGGGCCACCAGTCTCTTAGCAATTTGTTTTTTTTTTTTTTTTTTTTTTGAGATGGAGTCTCATTCTGTTACCCAGGCTGGAGTGCAGCGGCATGATCTCTGCTCACTTCAACCTTCACCTCCCTGGTTCAAGCAATTCTCATGCATGAGCCTCCCAAGTAGCTGGGGTTACAGGCATGTGCTACCACACCCAGATAATTTTTATTTTCTCTTTTGTAGATATGGGGTCTCACTTTTTGTAGAGATGTTTCCCAGGCTGGTCTCAAACTCGTGGCCTCAAGTGATCCTCCTGCCGTGGCTTCCCAAAGGAGCAATTCTTTTTATGAGGCTGTTTAAGGCCTCCTTATAAGTTGGGCTTATACTTATAAACAAGTGAGAGATCACTTTTTTACAGCTTGCTGTTGTGGGCTAGAAAGCAATAGCCTTGCCAAGTCTGGTTTCATTTGTTTCAAACCCTTTGTAAACCAAGGGAACAGTTGCAAAGTATCTCCTTATTTTCATGAACTTCCATATGAAGGTTTTCTATTAACTGAATTTGTGATTGGTGAGCTTTGAGCCAGGGAGTACAGTTCTATTTTGTTACTGCACGTGGTGTGTATGGTGTTAACATAAACTGTACCCTAAAGCTGCCTGGTCCTGAACTACTGAATTTATCTGGTAGTACATACAAAAGGCTCTATGTAATGCTGAAAAGAACAAAGTATTATCCATATACAAAATTATTATGCAACAAATATCTAAAATGCTTGCTGTGTGCAAGAACTTGAGCTAGGCATTAGGAGGGATAAAGGTATAACAAAGAGTGATATTAAACTGATAATACTGGTAACTTGTGGGGATTTTGGTGGCAAGGATAGTAAAAGGGGCTTCAACTTTATGATGTCTCAATTCTTTTTTTAAAATAACAGCTTTGTTTAGATATAAATCACATACCATAAAAGTCATCCTTTAAAAGTGTACATATTCAATATTTTTAATACATTTGCACAGTTGTATAACCATCACCACTATTTTCAGAACATACTCACCTGAAAAGAAAACCATATGCTTCTCTCTGTCAAAAGGTAGAGAAGAACATGGAGTTGTTCTTCGTATCAGTCTCAGATGTTTCCCCCAAAGTGAAAAAATATCATTTTTCCTGTTCTGATCTCAGAACATGTTGCTTGAGACTCTCTCTTGCCACTTAACACATTCTGCCAAGAAACTAGGAGCATGAATACCTCTCTTCTGCTAGCTTAGGAGGATCGTGGGAGCAAAGACTAGGTCTTGTGCTCCTAATTTACCATCTGTTGAGTAAATCCTTAATATGTACTCATTAAATATCACTTTGAATTCTGTTGACATTCTTAGACTTTTTAGGTAGATTTCTAGAATAAACATCTTTTCTGACCAACATATCCCTAGTTCATTTCTCTGTTAGGTGGTGTTTCTCATTCTTCTGTTTCTACCCAAAGAAGTATGATTTAAGGCAAGGTAAGAGTCAACTTTCTCTGTTGCGCTCTCACTTGCTCTTGCGCGTGCTCTCTCTCTCTCTCTCTCTCTCTCTCTCTGTCTCTTTTTAACAAAACAAAAAGTAAGCAGAACTGATGGTGGGAATAGAATCCTTGCATTTACTAATTTTGAAGTTATGTTCTCAAAGGATATCCAGAGCTCTGAGGCAGAAGGTTGTTAGAGAACATTTGGATAAAGATAAGAGAAATTATGTTCTTGGAATATATTGTGAGCCCCATCTATAAACAATAAGAGGCCAGGCACAGTGGCTCACACCTGTAATCCCAGTTTTTTTGGAGGCCGAGGCAGGAGGATCCCTTGAGCCCAGGAGTTCAAGACGAGCCTAGGCATTTCCACAAAAAATTTTTTTAAATACCTGGGCATGGTGGCACATCTCTGTAGTCCTAGGTATCCAGGAGGCTGAGGTAGGAGGATTTCCTGAGCTCAGGAGGTTGAGGTAGGATGATTGCCCAAGCCCAGGAATTTGAGGCTGCAGTGACCTGTGATGACATCACTGCACTCCAACCTAGATGACAGAATGGGACCCTGTCTGAAAAAACAATGTGGAGTCCAGGCACAGTGGCTCGCGCTTGTGATCTCAGCACTTTGGGAGGCTGAGGCAGATGGATCTCTTGAAGCCAGGACTTCAAGACCAGTCTGGCCAACAAGGTGAAACCCCATCTCTACTAAAAAATACAAAAATTAGCCTGGTATGGTGGCGCATGCCTGTAGTCCCAGCTACTTGGAAGGCTAAGGCACAAGAATCGCTTGAACCAGGTGTCAGAGATTGCAGTGAGCCAAAATCACAGCACGGCACTCCAGCCTAGACTCTGTCTCAAAAGCAAGAATGCAGAGTCATAATTTATTATGCATTTTATGCATATATTGAGCACTTACTATGTAAGAGTACTGTCCTGTGCATTTCTTATGTATTAATTAACCTTCACTTTTATTTTCTCCATTGTGTGGATAAGAAACTAAGGAATGGGATATTTAGGAAAATTGCAAAAGTTGTCTCCATTAAAATTAACCAAATTTAGACCCCAGACAGTCCTACTCTAGTACCTAGTTGGTGTCTCTATATAAAATGAACTCAGTTTGAATCCTAACTCTACTATTTAATAGGAATATAGCTTTGGATAAGTCATCTAATCTCTCTGAGCCTCACTTTCTACATGGGGTAGTTGGCAGATTGTGAGTAAAGCTCCTGATTTTATTGACTTTCTTCTGCCATTTATTTGTGGATTTTTCTTGCTAACAGTATAGAGTCTGTCAGTAGCAGGATATGAGAGTAATGGCATATTTTAACTATTTGATTATGTAATGATTAAGCAATTCTACATATTCTTTTCTATTATATTAACAACTTTGCTTTCTCAACCCACTGAGAGACCACTGTAACTGTGGACTTAATTCTGACTGAGTGGTAAGGATTTTGGTGATAACAAACTTGATCAGAACTTGATAACATTATGGTCAATTTAGTTTGTTAGCAGTGAAGAGCAAGAATATTGTACCCTAGACTTTAGAAATGCATATTTCAGAAAGTGTATCTGAAAACCTTGACCAATGCTAGTACATCCAGAGAAGATGACAGCCTAAGGGATCATGTGGGAAGCATGCCAGATAAGGAGTAGTTGGAGTCTCAGAGGTCATATGGTGTGAGGGAAAGAAGAGTTGTTGTTTTTTTAAAGAAAAGAAAAAAAGAAAGTTCTTGCCGTGGCTCACACAGAATCTAAAGTAGGAGGACTGCTTAAGCCCAGCAGTTCTAGGCTGCAGTGAGCTATGATCTAGCGGCCTGGGTGACAAAGTGAGACGCCACCTCATTCATTCATTCGTTTGTTCATTTATTTATTTATTTATTTTGGTAACTAAGTTCTGTTTAATGTCTAAATCTAACATGAAACATGTCATTTTCATTTAAAAGTATAATTTTATGAAATAATAAATACATAGAAATATTGGCCAACATTTATAAACCAGGATCTGACATAGATGTAAACTCATGCCTTCCAAATTCCTTTGATATCACATTATCTTTTCATAAGAGATAATCACTTTGGCCAGTAAGGAAGAGAGGAAAACCAATAACATCAGTAAACAATTTCCATCTGGCCTGGATTTAACTGGGGTCATTACTCTAAGCCATATGACTTACTTTGCTCTGGCATTTCAGGATGTTCCCTCCTGATATTAGCTGTGCACCAAAGCTAAGAGATCTCTGGGCTCTCCTTGCCATTTTCAATAAATCAGTTTTGCAAAATCTCCAGGCCTTCTTGCAGAGTATTCAGGCATATAGGGTTGTGGCTGATCAGCCATAAAGACAGGCTTCCCTTTAGGCTCTGCAGCAGTATGGCACCAGTTTGAAAGCTTCCATCCAGTGCACATAATGAAAGTCAGAAAAAGACCACACCACTTATATGTGCTTTCTACAAAGAAACAGATACCTGGGTGAGAGCCAAGACTGCCTCCCTCATCATTTCATTTTATATGTCTGTGTTGACAGAGTCAGCAAGAGGAAAGATATCAAGTGCTCACAAAGTCCCTAGGTCCATTCTTGTAGTCAGACCTTCCCTTGCTACTTGTAATTTCTTGATAGTGGGTACTCAGGAAAGAAGCAACTAGAATGGGGCACTTCTCCCAGGGCAAACATTGAATCCTCTTTCTGTTACAGTGTAAAGTTCCCTGAGTCCTGGTCTTGGTTGTTCACGTAGATAGAATGATGGCTATTGAGACTGTTCCTAACTTTGTAATTCTCTCTAAACAACCTTGAGAGGGCCCAGGTACTCTTATTTTCTGTCTCTCCTGACAAAGAATAAAGAATGAGACTAAGAGTCTTGACCATCATATATCTGTCAAGCACCTGATACCTGAAGAATTTAGATGACTGGGAGTGGGAAAGTTTTGAATAACCAGATATATACATATAGATAGGTAAAGATAACAGCTACATTTTCATTTTTTTATTTATAAAATACTCATTATGTATCAGTCTTGTGCTAGGCACTGAAGATACACTGCTGAATAAGACAGGTTAGATTCATTTTTGTGAACTATAACATGTACCCCTCCCAAATGTTCTATCGATGACAGATTCCTATCATTGGGTGCCTTGTAATTTTATATTCTTTTATTACTTCGAAGATCAAGCTCCATATGGTTAACTTTCCTCAGTTTAGAGACATTGGACATGCTTCCCATCTTCTGTGGAGTTTCTGGTGCCTAAGAAAGGTCTACCGCCTACTAAAGTTTCTCCTGCATATGCTACAAATATAAGGCCACTCACCTATGTGAGTTCTCTGGTGTTTAATAAGGTGGGATTTGTGAATGAATCTTTTCCACAATCATGATATTTAAAGGGCTTCTCTCCTGTGTGAATTCTTTGGTGTGTGTGTAGATTGGTGTCATGACCAAAGCTTTTCCTACACCATGAGCATCTGTATGGGTTTATTCCTTGATGTGTCATGAAGTGCCTATTAAGATCTGAACTCCATCTAAACCTCCTGTCACATTGTTGACATTTATAGGGTTTCTTTTCAGTGTGAATTCTCTGGTGCTTAATAAGATCAGAGCTAACTCTGAAGCTTTTCCCACAATCCTGACATTTAAAGGATTTCTCTCCTGTGTGGCCTTTTCCATGAAGATCCACAAGTTTTGGAAGCTGTTACTTACAAGTTGTAAGTTTTTTTTCTTTTTTGGAAAAGCTTGATGCCATTCCTTTACCCTGTGTGTATCACCATGATTTTCCCTGCCCATTGTTTTCTGGGCAATTTTCACCCTGGTCTTTTTTGATACTTTGCATCCTGGTGTTTGTACTTCAGATGCAGAAACAGATATAGGATAATCATTTCCAGGGTCATTTTTTAGCTTTAACTCTAGAGAGATGACAGTCTCATAGATATATCCTGCATTACATCATTGTAGACAGTCTTCTCAGGAAGATCCAATAATTGCCATTCTTCCTCAGAAAAGTACACAGCTACATCTTCAAATGTCAACCAACTCTGGGACTCAGGCCAGATGAGCTCAGATGCTATCTTCCAGTCTTTGGTGCTTTTCTGCCCAGAAAGGGCTAAAATCTGTTGGACATGCATAGCTCTTTCATATACAGGCTGGGTTTCTTTGAGAGTATTCCAGCCCAGCTGTTCTTGTAGTACCCAGTATATATTTCAATATTCTTTTTGGAACAGACTCATTGGTTGGGGCTCTGCTGGCTTCCACTTGAAGCCTGGGGCCCACTGCTGTTCCTCCCAAGAGCACTGCCTCCTTCCCCAGCTCATGGGCTGCAACCCCATTCTTTGTTTCACCAGGTTCTCTCTGCAAGCGTTCCACCAGGACTAGAGCCTGTTTGACCTGCTGTGGATGATGCTTCTGCACCCGGTTCTGGGTCTCCTTGGGCAGAATGCTCAGGAACTGCTCTAGCACCACCATTTCCAAGATCTGATTTTTCAAGTGGCTTTCTGGCCTCAGCCACTCATGGCATAATTTCTGAGGCTGGGGCCAGGCATGGTGGTTTCATGTGCTATAATCCCAGCACTTTGGGAGGTTAAGGTGGATGGATCACAAGGTCAGGAGTTCAAGACCAGCCTGGCCAAGATGGTGAAACTCCATCTTTACTAAAAAACAAAAATTAGCCAGGTACAGTGGCAGACACTTGTCATCCCAGCTACTCAGGAGGCTGAGGCAGGAGAATCGCTTGAACCTGGGTGGCAGAGGTTGCAGTGAGCCAAAATTGCACCACTGCACTCCAGCCTGGGTGACAGAGTAAGACACCCTCTCAAAAAAAAAAAAAAAATTTCTGAAGTTGGTTGATAGCCTCAAGTGGTCTAGTTGCTTCATAATATCGGAAGCTCCAGAAGTTCCTGCAAGCGCTGGTCAGAACCAAGACTCTCTATTTGCGTGCTGTATTTTGTACTCTGACTGGAGTTCTCTTTCACAGATCTATTAAGTCTCCCACACAGCCCCCATATGGGAGATCAAGCATGCATCTGCCTTCAGCTCTTTCATTATCATTTGCTCTAGGAACAGTTTTACTCCTGTGTTTGACATTGACACCCACCTGGTGCCACCTTTGACAAATGAGGGTGCATCAGGTTTGGTACAAAATCAATGAATAGATCTTTTTCTGAAGGACACGTCAGTCAGCTCTGGCTTCACTGGAGGTCACATTCCTCTTCCTCTGCTCAACTGTGCCTCTGTTGCCACACCTCTCTGCTGCTCTGGGCAGCGAAGCTCTCTGCTCCTGCGCCACTGGAAAGCGATGTCAGGAAAGTACACGATGCCTGGCGAGTGAAGGTCCAGGATTTGGGGAGCCTTGGAAAGGGCCTTAGAAGATCAGTTCCCCCATTCAATCCCTTTACCTCCTGGAGACCTTACCCTGACACTATTTCTGGATCAAGGTCTGTGGCCATTCATTTGTTGAATTAATTGAGACAGGGTCTGACTCTGTCACCCAGACTGGAGTGCAGTGGCACAATCTCAGCTCACTGTAACCTCTGCCTTCTGGGTTGAAGCCATCCTTCTACCTCAGCCTCCTGAGTAGCCTGCATTACAGGAACACACCACCAAGTCTGGCTAATTTTTGTATTTTTTTTTTTTTTTTTTTGTAGAGACAGGGTTTGCCATGTTGCCTGGTCTCGAATTATTGGGCTCAAGTGATTTGCCTGCCTTTGTGTCTCAAAGTCTTAGGATTATACACATGAGCCACCACACCCTGCTGAGACCCCAATTCTTAAAAAAAAACGATGTAAAGAAAAAGACATTGTTGTAGCTATGCTGTTCCTTGTGTTTTAGTGTTTGAATTAATGAATTTTTTAACCTTATGCCTACTTTTCCTGGAAATGGTAGTATTCCCTACTTTCCAGGCATAACTTACAGACTTCTCTGGAAGATTATTTCTTTTTTTTTGAGATGGAGTTTTGCTCTTGTTGCCCAGGCTGGAGTGCAATGATGTGATCTCAGCTCACTGTAACCTCTGCCTCCCGGGTTCAAGTGATTCTCCTGCCTCAGCCTCCTGAGTAGCTGGGATTATAGGCATATGCTGCCACACCCAACTAATTTTGTATTTTTAGTAGAGACAGAGTTTCACCATGTTGGTCAGGCTGGTCTCAAACTCCTGACCCCAGGTGATCCACTCACCTTAGCCTCCCAAAGTGCGGGGATTACAGTCGTGAGCCACTGTGCCCGGCTTGAAGACTGTTTTCCAAGTCAGACAAAGGATACACTAAATGTGTTTTCTAAAAAAACGTTCGTCTAGGGAATCAGAGAGGCCAGAAACCTTCACCATGAGTAAACTAATCATGGCTCATAACTTCTAGTTTTGATCTCATACTGTTGATTTTTAATGGAGTTCCTTATTTTAGTAACAAGTAACATAAATGTTTTCTCTTCCCAAATCTGCAGGGACTGTATTAAAATTGGAGGAGCAATATTTGACAGTCTTTTGAATATTTAGAAAAATAGGGTTTATTGTGGCTAAGTCTAAAGGGTCTCATGGTTACAATTGACTGAAAAGGAAGGAATGCGTTGCCATCCAAGTGTGGTGACTTGTATGGGACTGCAATACACAGCAACTTACATAACTGCTGTTCTTGGAAGGTCTATTAGGCATAAAAGTTTAAGTATCCCTATAGCTATTTACACCAGGAAAAAAAAGCATAGCTCAGGTCTTTGAGAATCCAGAAAAGCTTTGTTTTAGAATATTGTCCCAGCAGAAGAGGGCCAAGGAAATGTAGGCTTTTACTGAGTGCCTACAGGATGCCTCTCACTGGGGATGTAGATGATACAGTCCTTGGCCTTCAGGAGCCAAGTGTAGAAGGAAATCAATCAATCGATGGTAACTGAGAGCCACTGACATGCTGCAATTCCAACATAAACCAAGCGCCATGAGAACACAGAGGAGGGTACGGCTAATTGACTGGGAATAATCAGAGAAGGCTTCAGGGCCTGGTTTCATCAACCAGGTCTCGAGGGATCAGTAAAACTTGGACAAGAAGAGAACAAAGGTATTTTAGCCAGAGGGAAAAGCTTGTGAAACTTGTTCCTGACATACTGGAATGATCAGAATGGAGCTGATACGTGACAAAAGTAGTGGGATTAGCATGGCCAGGGTATGAAGACTCTAGTATGTTATGTGAAAGAGTTAGAGCTCTTATTCTTTAAGCAGCAGGGAACTGCGAAGTGTGTAGGTTTTAATGGCTTGACCTCACACATGTGACACAACTACCTCTGGTTCCCTAATTAAATAATTTGAGAAATACTCCATACTATATTTCTTTTTCATGATGACTCTATGTACATAGCTACATTGGAAGCTCTGAAATGATAGTCATTTAACTGGTTTAACACAGGGTTAAACAGGGTCAAATGTGCTCAAACATGTAAAACTTTTTATCTCTTTATCTTTTAGAATTTAGTAACATGTTTAGGACATCTAATATAGGGAAAGGAGGAAGAGGGAGAAACAGGTTTATAGGGAAATAGAGGAAGAAACTTGCTCACTAATCTATCAGTATTTGGCGGTAGGAAGTGGGAGGAGAAAGCCTTTTCTTAAATCTAAAGACAGTTCTGTATGGGGAGTAAGAAAGTCTAAGTTCTTATTCTGCCTTTGCTGTTAATAAGCTGTGTGCCCTTGGCCAGTTCACTACTTTTTTGAGAGTCATATCTCAAGACACAGATAATACTGCTTGACCACAGGTTAGTTGGATTCCATTTTAAGTGCTTTACATGCATTAGCTCATTAAATCCTCAAATCAAACCTAAAGTTAGATTTTCATTTTAAGATAAGAAAACTGAAGAATTGGCTGGGCGAGGTGGCTCATGCCTGTAATCCCAGCACTTTGGGAGGCCGAGGCGGGCAGATCATGAGGTCAGGAATTCAAGACCAGCCTGGCCAATATGATGAAACTCTGTCTCTACTAAAAATACAAAAATTAGCTAGCCATAGTGGTGCACAC
>PVKP010032911.1:0-25488 GCA_004027715.1 Plecturocebus donacophilus | reverse complement strand
AAAAAAAAAAAACTACTGTGCTATACTGACAGAAGAGGGCGCCCTTGAACTAGAAAGCTTGCAAATCACTCCAAATCCTGAAATGAATAGGTGAACGCCAACTACATTTTTTTCTATAAGCAAAAGAAAGCATCATTTAGCTTTGTTTGGACGCTTGAGAAGATGAGAGCCTCTTAACTGATAAAATTCCCAACACCTCTGAAAAAATAAACAAGGACCAAGCAGAAGAGAACTGTAACATAGCACTACAGCTAAATAGCCTAAAACAAGTGTTTGGGCATCTGAAAAACCACCCTGAATCAGAAATTCAAAAAGAAAACACAGAAATGGACAAATTACAGTAAGAAAAGAGATTTAATCAAGCTCAAGGAAAAAATAGAAAATAAAATTATCCCAAGGAGGAAGGTGAAATTACAAGGTGTCCAAGAGAAAATAGTCAAATCAAAGCATAATGAAGTAAATTGAAAAAAGGCAGGAAATAACCAAGAGAATAAAAATGAGAGAAAATAAAGGAAGTAAATGAAAGAAAACACAATTTTTAAAAATAAATAAAATAGCCAGGCACAGTGGCTCATGCCTGTAATCCCAGCACTTTGGGAGGCCGAGGAGGGCAGATCACAAGGTCAAGAGATTGGGACCAGCCTGACCAACACAGTGAAACCCTGTCTCTACTAAAAATACAAAACTTTGCTGGGCATGGTAGTGCATGCCTGTAGTCCCAGCTACTCAGGAGGCTGAGGCAGGAGAACTGCTTGAACCCGGGAGGCAGAGGTTGCAGTGAGCCGAGATTCCACCACTGCACTCCAGCCTGGCAACAGAGCCAGACTCTGACTAAAAATAAAATAAATAAATAAATAAATAAAATTAGAAAGAAATAACTAAAAAGGGTCACAAAGTGGTTGAATTAGAAGATAGGCAAAGAAGCAGCAACATATAAAAAGATATGGAGATATAAATACATAATGGAATCCTTGATGAAGAAAAACAAAAGAATGGAACAGGACCAAGATTCAAAACTATAATTCAAGGGAAATTTCTTTTTTATTCATTTTTTTTGAGACAGTCTGGCTCTGTCACCCAGGCTGGAGTGCAGTGGCACAATCTCGGCTCACTGCAACCTCCATCTCCCAGGTTCAAGCAATTCTCCTGCCTCAGCCTCCTGAATAGCTGGGATTACGGGCGCCCATGACCACGCCTGGCTAATTTTTGTATTTTTAGTAGAGACGGGGATTCACCATGTTGATCAGGCTGGTCTTGAACTCCTGACCTCATGATCTGCCCGCCTCAGCCTCCCAAAGTGCTGGGATTACAGACATAAGCCACTGTTTTTTGATTTTTGTGTTTCTGAGACAAAGTCTCGCTCTGTTGCCCGGGCTGGAGTGCAATGGCATAATCTCTGCTCACTGCAACCTCCGCCTTCCGGACTCAAGCAATTCTCCTGCCTCACCCTCCCGAGTGGCTGGGATTACAGGTGTGTGCCACCACACCCAGCTAATTTTTGTATTTTTAGTAGAGACTGGGTTTCACCATGTTGGCCAGGCTGGTCTTGAACTTCTGACCTCAGGCGATCCGCCCACCTCAGCCTCCCAAAGTGCTGGGATTAGAGGCATGTGCCTGGCTGGCCTCAGACTTCTTAAAAGCAACACACAGGCAAGGCAACCAAAGAGGAGCATTTTTTTTAAACTCAGAATAAAAGCGTGAACTAAGAACTTTATATCTGGTCAAGCTATCCTTCAAGTTTTAAACGTGAGAACTCAAGGAACTCTATACCCTTGAGCTCTTCATCAGGAATCTACTAGAAAAGGAACTTTATACAAACAAGAGATGACGGTAAACTTCAGAAAAAAGACTGACACATTTAACAGAGTTTATTGTAAATTTAAGACTAAAAGGTGGAGATGAGTGTGGAGCAATAGTAATAATGTTTTAATAGTTAAAATATTAAGTAGAGGCCCGGTGTGGTGGCTCATGCCTGTAATACTAGCACTTTGGGAGGCCGAGGCAGGAGGATCATTTGAGATCAGGAGTTCAAGACCAGCCTGGCCAACATGATGAAACCCCATCTCTACTAAAAATACAAAAATTAGCCAGGCATGGTGGTGGGCACCTGCAATCCCAGCTACTTGGGAGACTGAGGCAGGAGAATTGCTTGAACACGGGGGGCAGAGGTTGCAGTGAGCAGAGATAGCCACCATTGCACTCCAGCCTGGGTGACAGAGCAAGACTTTGTCTCAAAAAATAAATAAGCAGAGCTGAGCATGGTGATTCACTCCTATAATCCCAGCACTTTGGGAGGCTGAGGTGAGCAGATTGCTTGAGCCCAAGAGTTTGAGACCAGCCTGGGCCACAGCAGGAGACCCTGTCTCTACAAAAAAATACAAAAATTAATCACATCTGTGGTCTCAGACACTTGGGAGGCTGAGGTGTGAGGATAGCTTGAGCCCAGAAGGTCAAGGCTGAAGTAAGCTATGATTGTGCTACTGCGCTCTAGCGTGGGTGACAGAGTAAGACCCTGTCTGAAAACAAAACAAACAATGAAAATAAAACAGGCCAGATATTAAACGGTTAAGTGGGAAAGCAGGGGATAATGGCGACTATAAAAGAAACCACTCAAAGGTATAAACCTTCCTAAATGCCAAAAGAAAATTTTTAAATGAAAGAACTAAGAAAACATACCATGTAGAGAAAGAAACACAGCACTGTATTACAATACACATAATGATTATAACACGAAGTAATATGACTGAGTTGAGGTCAAACCTATTAGCCATACCAATAAATGTGAATGGGCTTTACTCACCTATTATAAGAATTTGGCTCACAAATAAAACCCAAACTATATGCTGAAAGTAAGAAACTGATATAAAATGAATTAGTTCAGAAAGGCTCAAAATAGAGGGATTTATTGGACAAATGAAACAATAAGATGTCAGGTTGCAATGCTGGTATCAAGCAAAGTATAAAACGCAGATCAAAGAGCATTAGAACTCCAGCAAAAGGCTCCTGGAACTGATAAACAACTTCAGTAAAGTTTCAGGAGACAAAATCAATGTACAAGAATCAGAAGCATTTCCATACAAGCTGAGAGCCAAATAAAGAATACAATTTCATTTATGATTGCCAGAAAAAAATACCTATGGATACATTTAACCAAGGAGGTGAAAGATCTCTAGAACTACAAAACACTGCTAAAAGAAATCAGAGATGACATAAACAAATGGAAAAACACTCCAAGCTAATGGACTGGAAGAATCAATATTGTTAATATGGCCATACTGTCTAAGGCAATCTACAGATTCAACACAATTCCTATCAAACTACCAAGTCTTTTCTTCACAGAACTACGAAAAAATTAGTCTAAAATTTACACGAAACCTAAAAAGACCCTGAATAGCCAAAGCAAACTAAGCAAAAAGAACAAAGCTGGAGGCCTCGCCTTATCTTCAAACTATACTACAAGGCTATAGTAACCAAAACACCATGGTACTGGTTCAAAAACAGACACATAGGCCAATGTAACAGAATAGAGAGCCCAGAAATAAAGCCACACACCTACAGCCACCTGGTCTTCAACAAAGCCGACAAAAATACACAATGGGGAAAGGACTCCCTATTCAATAAATAGTGCTGGGATACCTTGCTAGCCATATGCAGAAGGTTGAAACTGACCCCTACCTTTCACCATAAATAAAAATTAACTCAAGATGAATTAAAGATTTAAGTTTTTTTTTTTTTTTTCCCTGAGACAGTGTCTTGCTCTGTCACCCAGGTTGGAGTGCAGTGGCACCAGCTTGGCTCACTGCAACCTCTGCCTCCTAGGTTCAAGTGATCCTCCCACCTCAGCCTCCCAAAGAGCTAGGACTACAGGTGCACCCCTACCATGCCTGGCTAATTTGTGTGTGTGTATGTGTATGTGTGTGTGTGTGTATATATATACACATATATATACATATTTTTGTGAAGATGGGGTTTTACCATGTTGTCCAGGCTGATCTTGAACTCCTGAGCTCAAACCATCCACCTGCCTCAACTTCCCAAAGTGCTGAGATTGCAGGTGTCAGCCATCTAGTCTGGCCAGGATTAAAGATTTAAATGCCAGACTTCAAACTCTAAGCATCCTAGAAGAAAACCTAGGAATCAGCATTCTGGACGTTGGCCTTGGGAAATAATTTATGACTAAGTCCTCAAAAATATATATATAGATTTTGAGATGGAGTCTCACCTGTCACCCAGGCTGGAGTGCAGAGGCACCATCTTGGCTCACTGCAACCTCCCTGGGTTCAAGAGATTCTCTTGCCTCAGCCTCCCGGGTAGCTGGGATTACAGGCACATGCCACCACGCCCAGCTAAGTTTTGTATTTTTAGTAGAGACAAGATTTCACTATGTTGGCCAGGCTGGTCTTGAACTCCCGACCTCAAGTGATCCACCCACCTAAGCCTCCCAAAGTGCTGAGATTACAGGCATGAGCCACTGCATCCAATCTTTAAAAAAAATTTTTATGTTATTATAAAAGAGTCAAAAATTTCTTAAAAAATTAAGGCCAGGTGTGGTGGCTCATAACCGTAATCCCAGTACTTTGGGAGGCCAAGGGGGGCAGATCATGAGGCCAAGAGATCAAGACCATCCTGGCCAACATGATGAAACTCTGTCTCTACTAAAAATACAAAAATTAGCTGAGTGTGGTGGCGTGCACCTGTAGTCCTAGCTACTTGGGAGGCTGACACAGGAAAATTGCTTGAATCCAGGAGGCAGAGGTTGCAGTGATCCAAGATTGTGCTACTGCACTACAGACTGGTGACAGAGACTCCATTTCAAAAAAAAAAGAGGGTTTAAAAAATGGAAAAGTTAAAGTAAGCTAAAGTTTTATTTATTAATTATATATATATTTTTGAGATAGTCTCACTCTGTCACCCATGCTGGAGTGCAGTGGCACGATCTCAGCTCACTGAAACCTCTCCTCCGAGGTTCAAGCAATTCTAGTGCTTCAACCTCCCAAGTAGCTGGTATTACAGTTGTGTGCTGCCGTGCTCAGCTAATTTTTGTATTTTTTTTTTAGTAGAGACGAGGTTTTGGCATGTTGGCCAGGCTAGTGTTGAACTTGGCCAACCCACCTTGGCCTCTCAAAGTACTGGGATTATAGGCATAAACCATCATGCCTGGCCCTAAGGTGTGTTGGATTAACTTATTATTGAAGAAAGAAAAATTTTAAATAAACTTAGTGTAGCTTAAGTATATACAGTGTTTACAAAGTACATAGTAATATCCTAGGTCTTCGCATTCACTCACCATTCACTCAACCAGCGAGCTCCATTCATGGTGAGTGCCCTACATAGATGTACCATGTTTCATCGTGTTTGCTGCATTTTTATTGTACCTTTTCTATGTTTAGATACACAAATACTTGCCATTGTGTTACAGTTGCCTGCAGTATTCAGTAACCACACGCTGCATAGGTTTATAGCCTAGGAGCACTAGGCAGTACCACATATCCTGGCTGTGCAGCCGGCTCTGTCATCTAGGTCTGTGTCAGTACACGCTATGGTGTTTGCACAATGATGAAATCACCTAATGATGAATTTCTAGAATGTGTCCCAATCACTAAGTGTTGCATGACTGTAAATATACAGATACTTCTCTACTTAAAAACAGTGGGGCTACATTCCAACAAAACCAAGTTTAAAATGCACTTGATACACCTAAGCTACTGAACACCATGGTTTAGCCTAATCTACCTTAAATGTGCTCAGAACACTTACATTGGCCTACAGATGGGCAGAATTATGTAACAAAAGCTATTTTATAATAAAGTGTTTAAAATTTCTTGAAATGTATTAAATACTGTACTGAAAATGAATAAAAGATTGGTTGTATGGGTGCTTGAAGTACATTTTCTACTGAGTACAAGTCATTTTTGCACCATCGTAAAGTTGGAAAATGGTAAGTCAGCCAGGAATGGTGGCTCACACCTGTAATCCCAGCACTTTGGGAGGCTGAGGCGGGAGGATCACCTGAGGTCAGGAGTTTGAGCTCAGCTTGGCCAAATGGTGAAACCCCATTTCTACTAAAATACAAAAATTAGCTGGGCATAATGGTGGGTGCCTGTAATCCCAGCTACCCAGGCGGCTGAGGCAAAAGAATCTCTTGAACCTAGGAAGTGGAGGTTGCAGTGAGCCGAGATCAAGCCCCTGTACTCCAGCCTGGGCGACAAGAGTGAAACTCCATCTTAAAAAAAAAAAAAAAAAAAAAAAAACCATCGTGGTGGCTCACACCTGTAATCCCAGCATAGCACTTTGGGAAGTCCAGGTGGGCAGATCATGAGGTCAGGAGATGGAGACCATCCTGGATAACACGGAGAAACTCTGTCTCTTCTAAAAATATAAGAAATTAGCCAGGCGTGGTAGCACACGCCTGTAGTCCCAGCTACTTGGGAGGCTGAGGCAAAAGAATCACTTGAACCCGGGAGGTGGAGGTTGCAATGAGCTGAGATCATGCCACTGCACTCCAGCTTGGGCAACAGAGTAAGATTTCATCTCAAAAAAAAAAAAAGAAAAAGAAAAAGAAAAGAAAGAAAAAATGGTAAGTCAAACCATCATAAATCAGGGACCATCTGTATATATATTTCCCAGATCTGTCTGCTGTGGGAGTCTCGAAGCAATGAAATCTCAGTAGCAATGAGCACATCTAATGCCCAGATCTTGGCTTCTAAATATCATTCCTCAACTAAAAGGAACTTCCAGCCGGACACAGTGGCTCACACCTATAATTCCAATATTTTGGGAAGCCAAGGTGGGAGAATTACTTAAGCCTAGGCATTCAAGACCAGCTGGGCAATATAGGGAGACCTGTCTCTACAAAATATAAACAGAATTAGCCAGATGTGGTGGTACATGCCTGAAATCCCAGCTACTTGGGAGCCTGAGGTGGGAGGATTGCTTGAGCCCAGGAAACTGACGCTACAGTGAGCCAAGATGGCGCCACTGCACTCCAGGAACTCCAGCATGGGTAACAGAGTGAGAACCTGTCTCAAAAATAAACTAAAATAATAAACAAAAGGAACTTCCTTGGAGAAACATCTGGTTTTAGGACTGGACCTGGGAAAGTACACAATGAGCCTGGAAATTCTTGCTGTGCCAGAAAGTAGTTATCTTAGGGTCACCTTGCTAATAAATAATCATCCAACGGTTTTGAAGAATGATGGGAACATGGTAAAAGGACACAGGAATTAGCTTGAAAAGTCTCCCACTGGCCAAATCTGGGACAATTGAGCATCAAACATTATTGAAAGTACTCAATTGTAACCCTTTGAATAAAATAAGAATCCACGAGTTCATATTGATAATGAGGGATCTAGAGATGAACAAAAAATTGTTTGGGTCCCCAACAAATCCATAGGGCAGCAGGCAGGACAGTCTCAGATGAGCCCTGAGGGAGCTCCACCCTGGAGGAGCTCCAACCACCCATGGAAGACTCCCTGGAGGAGGAAATGCCCAGGCATGGGAAAGGCTGAGCAGGAACTCACGAGGGGCCTTTGTGCAACCCAGGCGTGCTCAGGGCCCACTGCTTGATCTTGCTCAGGCTCTGCTCACTGATGACGCGCCGGCCGTCAGAGGGCATGCAGTCCACATAAAGGTTGTAGAGCAGCAGTGCCTCCGTGTTCTTGCGTAGGGCGTTGGCCTGGACCACACGTTGCATGAACACGCAAGGGTCCTCAGCGCAGAAGAGAAGCTGGATCCGTGGCACCCAGTACTGACAGACCTGAAGGGGTGGCCTTCCTGGGGCCAGGTGGGAGGGAGAAGGAGACACATAGTCAGGCTTTCTGAGCTGAAGCACTAGGTTCTAGCTGGCTGTGCTGCTGAGGCCCAGTGGCCCTCAACAAGTTGTTTCCCTCTTCGGACTCCCGGTTGCATCTGTGAAATGGGCATGATGACATTCCCTGCCTGGCCCATCTCACAGGGTGTCATGGGTGGATGTGAAAGTGCTTAGACAAGGCCAAGCATGGTGGCTCATGCCTGTAATCCCAGCACTTTGGGAGGCCTAGGTGGGTGGATCACTTGAGGCTAGGAGTTTGAGACCAACCTGTCCACCATGGTAAAACCCTGTCTCTACTAAAAATACAAAAAATTAGCTGGGCATTGTGGCAGGCGCCAGTAATCCCAGCTACTTGGAAGACTGAGGCACGAGAATCACTTGAACCTGGGAGGTACAGGTTGCAGTGAGCTGAGATTGTACCACTGCACTCCAGCCTGGGTGACAGAGCGAGACTTCATCTCAAAAAGAAAAGAGAGGAGAGGGGAGAAGGGGAGAGGGAAGCGGGGGGAGGGGAGAAAAGAGGAGGGGAGGAAGAATTTAAACAAGGAGTTATACAGGCATGGCTGTTCAAGTGCCCATCCCCTGATGCCACATCCAGGGCAGGCATCACTAATTGATGGGACTCGGGCTCAGAGCTTCCATGCCAAATAACAGCCACTTGCCCTTTCTGGGGTCTCTGATGATGAGTCCTCTCGTCCTTACTGGTTAGGATGTTGGGCAAACGGAGTAAAGTAGAATCCAGACCTGGTCTGGCAGTGCCCTGGGCAGGGTTGGCCTCAGTCACAGGCCAGCCAGGACCGAGCTAGGGGTCTGCCTGGGGCAGCGGCAGGAGCTCGTACCTTCAGGGGTGACCCCTGCATTCAGGATGGGCCTTCCCATCTCATCTCGCACCAGGCCTTTCTCATCTGTCTTGTGTACCAGGTATAGCTTCTTCTCCTCGTCGTAGTCCAGGACGCCTACCTCGCACCATTTGTACGTTAGCTTCGGATTCTTGGGGTCCTCTGAAACAGGAGGGAAAACCCCACCAGTGCCCTCTGCCATGGGCACAGGAAGGGGCCCTGCACAGGAAGTACAGGCAGCAGTGCTGGGAATGAATCTCAGAGGTCACCAGGCTGGCATCTCTTCGGCCGGGATGCCCCCTTCTGCTCCAGCAGAGCCAGGGCCCTGCTTCCTCCCAGCCGAGCTGGCCTCTGAGGAACCCCAGGCTGTAGGAAGAGCCAGAAAGACCAGGCTTCTCTGCTCTGGTGCTCAGCACAACCTCCACCAGGACAGAGACACACAGGCCAATGGGAGGCTGGGACAGGAGGCACGAAAGCCCTAAGCTAACGGGAGACCTGCTGAGAACCCAGTTGTAAAGGTCATGCATGAGCTGGACCCCATTCAAAGTGACCAAGCCCAGGGTGAAGCCCTCCCCATAGACTGCCCCTGGCTGCTTGGTCCCTGTGCCCCTCATCTGAGAACAGGGCACGGCAGGGCAAGAGCCGCTCTTTGGTCAGGATAGACCTCCCACCATTCCCTGGGTTGAAAGCCTGTACCCGCTTCAGCTCACCTCCCGCTGCTGCCCCTCACACATTTCTCTCCAGCCACACTGGAGGTCTGGCTATTCTTGTGACTTTTTTTTTTTTCTTTCTTTCTTTCTTTTTGAGATAAAGTCTCACTCTGTAGCCCAGGCTAGAGTGCAATGGCGGGATCTTGGCTCACTGAAGCCTCTGCCTCCCGGGTTCCAGTTCAAGCAATTCTCCTGCCTCAGCCTCCAGAGTAGCTGGGGTTACAGGCATATGCCACACCCAGCTAATTTTTGTATTTTTAGTAGAGACAGAGTTTCAGCATGTTGGCCAGGCTGGTCTTGAACTCCTGACCTTATGATCCACCCGCCTCGGCCTCCCAGAGTGCTGGGATTACAGGCGTGAGCCCCCGTGCCTGGCCATTCCTGTGACTTTGGGCCTCGTTCCGGTGGCAGAGCCTCTGCCCGGGCATAGCCCTTGGCCTGGAACACTCTCCACTCAGGTCACCTCACTGCTGGTTGTTCCCTTCACCAAGGAGAAGGCTCTGTGACTAAAATGGCACCTCTGTCCCAGGCATTCTCTGACTTGTTAACCCATCCTGTCCCTCACAATGCCGAAAGTCACACTATTTACGGATCAGCTTCTGGTTCATGGCTGACTTGCTCACATTAGTGTCAGCTCCCTAAGGGCAGAAGCCACTTTGTCCCATCTTGGTCACAGCTATGTCCCTGGGCCTAGAATGGAAACTGGTACATAGCAGATGTTTGATAAACTTTTGCAGAAGAAAGATGCACATACATGATGCCCAGCAGAGCAGCCACAATACATAGTGCCTTCAAAACAAACTGAGGCCGGGTGCAGTGGCTCACGCCTGTAATCCCAGCACTTTGTGGGGTAGAGGCGTGTGGATTGCCTGAGCTCAGGACTTCGAGACCACCTTGGGCAACATAGTGAAACTCTGTCTCTACTAAAACACAAAAAAATTAGCCGGGAGTAGTGGTGTGGTGTACACCTGTAGTCCCAGCTCTTCTGGAGGCTGAGGTATGAGAGTTGTTTAAACCTCGGAGGTGGAGGTTGCAGTGAGCCAAGATTGTGCCACCGCACACTCCACACTCCAGCCTAGGTGAAAGAGCAAGACTGTGTCTCCAAAAAAAAAAAAGGATTTTTTTTTTTTTAATGAGTTTTACAGACTGGGTTGAGGAAGGAAGGGATGGAATTCCCAGGAAATGCTCCCTACCTGTTGACGCAGCTAGCTGTGTAAACGATGAGTAAAGGAGGCCTGCAGCTCACCTATTTTGCTACTCTGGTTTGCTCTTCCCTTCCCTTCCTAGTAGGTTCCCTTTCTGAAAATGCTGGCCATGTCTTGGCTCAGCTCAGATGAAAAGGTGTCACTGGAAGCCCCCAGCAGAAAACAAGAGGTCCCCGGCAGAGCCCCTCCCTGCTCACCCCTCCTCCCGCCCATGCCACCACCCAAGACCAGGGCAATGTGAGGCGGTGCAAGCAGAGCATCTCGGGGGAGCCTGGTACTTGGTGCATTTAAGGTTAATGCAGCCCCAAACCTTCTGGTTTTATCACCAGGAATTGGAGATCTGGGAACAATTGAGTTAAATTATTTTTGTAATTAAATCCAAAGTAAAGGGAACATTCTGGGCTTCTTGTCTAGTTCAGAGAAATTGATTCCAGCATTAACGTGTTTTTAAAATGAAACATAAATTTACAGCCTGCTCAATGGACTCACTGCACAGTCTTAAAACCAGTCGTGGCTCTCACAATCCTGCCTCCCACCTGGAGCTGGCCCACTGGGCCCACTCCCCACTCATAGCATCTGGCCCACCCACCAGGCGGGGAGCAGAGCAGCCTTCTGCCCTGCACAGGGGAACAGCCACCTCCAGCTTCCCAAATGATGACCCAGACCTTCCTGGGATGCTGCACCGAGACCCAGCTGTGCAGGCCCACTTGGCAGCTGTGGATGTCCACCTGGCACTGCTTCCCACAGCAGGAAATGAGAGAGCCTCCACGGCCACTGGGGCAGGCCTGAGGCTAAACGAGCAGCCAGGGGCACTCCCTGGGCAGATACAGACAAGGCCAAGACAAGGCAAACCTGTGTGGCATCACGTGGGCATGGGTGAGGTGTGCCAGTGCTTGTGGATGGGTGACAGTAGGCACGTGTGCTTCCATGTGGTGAGAATGTGTAGATGGGTGTGGCTGTTGGGGGTGTGACAGTGAGTGTGCTTGTGAATGTGTGTGACAATGGGGACATGTGTTTGTGAGCAAGTGTGTGTTGTGCACAAGAAGTGAAAGCTGAGAGGCCACAGTCAGAGCTACAACAATGGGGCTTCTGGGTGGAGGGATGGAGAGTGGAACTGTGCCCTTCGTGCACATTCCAACACGCCCAATGAGCATGTACGTATTTTATTTCCAATAAATCTAAGATTTTTCAAAACGCTAGACACCATCCAGCTGTCCCTTTTCCAGCTCTCCTGGCGATGCTTTCCCTGCCTTTCCTGCTCTGTGAGACCAGCTCCTAGGCCTGTCTCCCAGCTGAGAGGTTTTGAAAGACCCCTCGCCTCCTGTGGCTACCAGGTCCCAGGGGAGCCCAGGAGACTGTGGCAGAGCTGCTACTAGAATGAGATGGTGCCCCCACTCCAGACTGGCCCTGCTCACCATGCCCCAGGAAGTCATCAGTGGGCAGGAGGGCTTTTCCAGGAACAGGTTTCCTGTCCAGAGATCCTGGCTCCAAGCCCATGTTGATCCACTCTCTGGGAGTCCGGCAGTCAAACTCTTCATTGTCAAATACCTGGAAGAAAGCAGGCCAACAGTGGAGGAAGCGGCTCCTCTAGTGGGGCCCCGGTTGCGCTGGGTGTGCCAAAGGATGGGGTGCTTAAGTAGCCCCTTCCCCAGGTGAGAGAGCTGCAGGCTGGAGCTGGGGGCAGACCCTCTCCACTGCTGCTCTAGGGGTACACAGCATCTGGCTGGGTGAAACCCTAGATCCCCGTCTAGCCAAGCCAGCTGAGACTCAGGCAGAGAGGTGTCCAGGGACCCAGAGCAGGTGGTGGGTTCTTTCTCCCACTGCCCAGGGCCACCTAGCTCAGGCCTAAGGGAAGAGGTGGCCCTTGGGTTTTCCCGGGGACCCCACCCCAACTTGGAAATGATAAGATTCAGGGCTGTCAGGAGGCAGACCTTGGCTACACTCAGATTTACCTCCTCACAGGGATCACCAGGCAAGAGACACTCAGGGCCACAGAGAGGAAGGGAGGGGAGGGGGGTGAAAGCTAGACAGGCCATGCTCCCTCTTTCTCCTCCCTGGATTCAGTTTCCTCATTTATACCCAAAGAGATGGCACTGATCCCTTCCTCCATCCCTGCTCTTCCCATTTCAGTGAGCCCAGAAGCAGCTCCCTACCCCAAGGAGGGCCCTGGTCAGGGAGGACTACTCCACAGTCCAACTGGGAGGCATCCAGGTTGCCCATGGGTGGCATGGAGGCTAAGGCCAGGCATCCAGGCTACTCAGCCTCCCAGGGAAGAGGCAAAGACTCAGCGTTCCAGGGTGGCTGGGGGCCCCTCCTGCCCCATTCAGGATGCTCAAAGTACCTGGGGTGGGTTCCTATCATTGACCTGCCCTGTTTGACGAGAGTGCTGGTGACTGGCATGGGAACCCCCGTTCAGATCTGACTCCGGGGCTTCTGCTGGGGTCCTGTACCTCTGCAACCCTGTCCATCAACTATCTACGGAAGCCCGGCTCACCTTCAGTGGGAGGTAGATGGGGAAGAGTGGGTCATTGCCCTGCTCGATGGTTTGGCGGTGCTGGGGGTCTGGGTGTCTGGGCATGAGCTTGTTGGAGTCGATGCCCTGGCTGGACAGCAACTGCTCAATGCCCAGGCTCAGATACTGCTGTTTCCTCCTGGTCAAGGGCAGGGAGGGGACTTCAGGATGGCTTGGCTCATGTGAGGTGGCTCCACGTGTGTCCACAAGGGCCCATGGGGTTGTGGGGGCAGGGATGTGGCCGAGAGACCCCTCTGGAGCCCTCCACCCCTCTGGGACTCATCAGGAAGTGATGCAGTGGCCAGGGCTGGTGTCCTGGGCTCCAACTGTCCTTCTGTCCTGCCCTGCAGTCCCATTCGTTGACCTCAATGCCACCTTCCCCAATTCCATAATATGTAAATTGTTCCTATTAAAAGACCAAAGGGCTAGAAGATTTTTTCTTCTTTTTTTTCCTGATACTAACTCCAGGTAAGGGCTAGAAGATTTTAATCCAAGCTCTTGTGCACAGACTGTGCCATGAGCAATGTCACCTGGTGATCTGCAGTTCCTCACCCCCTGAGACGGGCAGGTGCCGCCTCCTGGACTGTCTCCACACAGCCCACCCAGCCGTACCTCTCAATCTCAATCTTGCGGGGGCACTGGCCCGGCAGCACCTGGAAAGGCACCTGCACCTTGGGCTCGTAGGCCTGAGGCGGGAAGTCAGTCTGGGCCAGCAGCCAGGTGGTGGACCAGATGCACTGCTGCTCTATGCGCTCCTGGAAGTCCTCAGGAACCTGGAAGTTTCCGACTGCAGACAGAAGCAGAGACAGTGGCTTCGGGGCTCGGGCCGGCACCCAACAACCAGCCTCAACCCCATAAAACAAATCAATCAATCAGGCAGTATGCTTTGGAGAGTGGGAAGCTCAGGGCCTGCCTGTGGCTGGGCAGTGGCTGGGAGAAGATAGGCAGGGCACCAGGTGCCCTGGGGGTATGAGACTGGGGGATAGTGGCTTCCAGAAGGTCTGTCCTGGCCCTGCTCTCCCTGTCCAGAGCCAGCATGCTTGACCACTCCTTTCCATACCACCCATGACTCCAGCACCAGGGGCCATTGCTCAAGCCAGATGCTGGGTTCACCAAGGGCGAGGGTTACTACTGGACAGGAAGATGAAATGGGTTGGGCTCCTCCCATCCCTACTGCAGAGGCCCCCTCAGCATATTGGAGTCTGATATTCACTCCCTGGGGCTATTGCCAGCTTGAGGCATCCTGGATACTCTGGGAGTAGGTGGCTTCACCACTCTGGCCCTGCAGGACCCTCAAGTCACAAAATGGCTGCCCCTACTTAGATGAGCAGGGTAGACAGAGGCTTCCATTCCATACCTGGGGAAAGGGGAGTTAGTGGGGAAAGACCCATTGATAGGGTGACCATCCATCCCAGTTTTACCTTGACACCAGATGGTCAATGGAGAAGAAAGTCCTAGGCAAAGCAAGATCACAGAGGTGGGCAGAGGGGTGTGGGCATTTGCTTCAGGAGGAGATGGCCACATTTCCCAGGGCCTGGATGGGCTCTGGGCAGCCTCCTGATGGTCCCCTCTATTTTCTGGGAAGAAGTAGGGTCCAGAGTCCCAGGGGCCCTGGGAAACCCTGGTGACCCCTTCCCTGGGCCTCACCACCTCCCTGGGATCAAGAGGTGGTCATGCTGCAGGAGGGCCCACCCTGGGAGTGGCATCTGGGTCCTACAGAGGGCTCCAGAGGTGGGGCCTGGGTGGTGTCCAACGCTCAGCGGAGCCTCCACCATCAGCTGGAGTCTGCTCTCACCAGGCTGCCGGGTAGTCAAGGAACACCCCTCTTTGCATCAAAAACACCCAGATCTCAGGGATGCCAAGAAGGCAGTTTTCAAAGCCCTAATCACCAGCTCTTGAGGCTGCGTGACACCACTCCACCCCCTGGGCCTGCTCAGTGGCCAGGAAGGAGCCAGGTGAAGAGACCATGCCTGGCCTCCAGCCCCTGCTGCATCCGAGGGCCAGGGAAGGCTACTGGCTGCCAAGGGCCCTGACTGACAGTACCCTGTGCCACTGGGGGCTGCTTTTTCTCATGTGGGCAGAGCTGCCATCTGCAGATCACCCCCCTAGCCACCCTGCCAAGTGCGGCAGGAGCACCATTCCCAATACCCCCAGTGCTGATCTGCGGTTGGTAACCATTTTCTGGATCACAGATACTTGTGAGACTATTGGAAACAATAGGCCACACGCTCAGATAAGCGTGCAAATGCACATGCTCATGATGTTTTCTAAGTCGGTGGGCTCCGAGAGGACTGGCCTGGACAGTGGCAGCAAGGAGCCAGGTCTTCCCTGGGGGTGGGGAGGAGGGGCAGACAAGGGGAGCCATGGGGCATCTGGGCCTGATCCAAGGGGATATCCTGTCTGCCAGGGGAGAGGGGCAAACCTGGCCAGGTGGGAGGCTTCGCCACCACTCAGGGCTTCTCCTGGAGCCCCCGTTCTCCTTTCTGTCACTGGGGAAGGCCCCACAC
This sequence comes from Plecturocebus donacophilus, assembly GCA_004027715.1. NCBI lineage: Eukaryota > Metazoa > Chordata > Mammalia > Primates > Pitheciidae > Plecturocebus > Plecturocebus donacophilus. Next base: position 9,905 of record PVKP010032911.1, on the reverse strand, counting down.
CCTGCAGATGTCCCAGTCCTTGCCACCCGTGCTGTGCTCTGAGACTCTTCATGAGCCTGAGAGGAGAGGCCCCCTTTCCTCCTACAGCAGGGATCTCCCGGGCATCCATCTGAGCCAGGCCCTGTTCCAGCTGCTGGGGCCCCAGCAGGGAGCAACTCAGACAGTCTGGGCCTCCTCAGGGATCACATTCCAGAGGAGGCAGAAAATACACACATATGCCCTTCTGACCTCAGCCAGGGAAAGCAAGCTGTGGCCCTGACCCTAGCAGTCCATTCCTGCCCGGCCCAGTCAAGGTCATGGCTCCACTGAGAGTAATGACTCGGCAGCTGTGGCTGACTGAGCGCTCACCATGAGTGGGTGCTTGTAAAGCACCCTGTTTCTTACTATCCCCACTCCACAGTTGAGGAAGCTGGGGCCCTCAGCCAGGAAAAGGCCGTCTCCCTGAGGCCAAAGGCCTGCTTCTAAATACCCACCCGGACCCACTCACACAGCCCTCCCAAGCACTGACCTTTTGGGGTGAACTTGTCAAGGTCAGCCTGCCACAGGAGGCTCTGGCTCATTCGGGGGCCACGACACACCTCCTGAAAACAGTCATGGAGCTCTGAGTGTGCATCAACATCCCAAGGATAGGCAGGACCCAGGAGGGACCCCAAGGCCAGGTGCCTCCCTTGAGGCCCACCAGGGAGCACTCCAGGAGCACAGGAGAGGGCAGAATCAGGGGGTACGCACGATTCCCCATTCAAAGGCCACTGTGGGCAACAAGCTGTGGCCACTCAGGACATCCTGGCCTCGCCCCATTCTGGTCCAGCCCAGCTCGCTTCCTTGCTCTGAGAACACTCAGCAGTGCATCCCAGTGCTGAGCCGTGAAGCAGGTACTGCAAGGCCAGCAGGTATCTCTGTATGGCCCTCCTCTCCCAAGGCCACTGGCATTGCAGATGTAATGCGTATCAGTGGGTCCTTGCCATGTGTTTCTTAGCCCCTCCCTGGCCTAAAGCATAAGGCTACCTGGGACCTACAGGACCCTGAATTCTCTCCTCATCATTCCCTCCCTGCTTTCTCCTGCCCCCAGCCTCCTCCCTCGACCTCTCCCCTGGAATTCTAGCCTCCTTCTTCACACAGCCATGCCCTCTCTCAGGGACTCCAGGTCTTTGTACTTGTTGTCTCCTCTGCCTGGAACACGCTCCCAGACCCTACTTTTACATACCTGTCTCTTAGATCTCAGCAATACGCCACCTCATCCATGGACCCTTTCCAACCAGATCCAAGGGAGGCGGTCTTCCCTACCAAAGCCACTGCCCCATGACAATGACAATAGGGACATGGGCGTCTCATCCCTGCTGTATCTCCAGGGCTCCATAGAGGGCCTGGTGCACAGCAGGAGCTCAGTAATGAGTTGTCACATGAATGGACAGATGGATGGTGACAAAAACGGATGGAAGGTTGGATGAGGGGGGAATGGGAGTAGATGGATAGATTGATAGATTGCTAAATGAACAGATGGACTGACTGATGGGGAGAAGGATGAAAGGATGGGTGAATGGAGCCCAGAGGAAGGGTTGAGGCTTGGTAGGGGACAGCTGCCATACTCACCCCAAGTTGATCCAAGGTTCCAGGGCTGAGGATGTCAGAGTAGAACCCACGCTGCTTCATCAGTGGGTACCTCTTATCAGTGCCTGTCAATGGTGACTTCCGGGGCTGCCCCAAGTCTGAGAGTGTGGGTGGGGCTGGGGGCAGGGGTAAAGGTGGGAGCTTGGGGTCAAGGCCTGGAGGATTCCTCAACCCATAGTCTGATCCTGGAAGAATCCTCCCTGGGTTATACTCTGGGCCCCTGTGAGTCCCTGCTTGGACCACAGGAGCACCGCTGTACTCTGGGCCCTGAGGGGTCCTTCCTGGGCTACAGCTTTTTCCGTTAGGCTGCTCCATGCTGCTTCTCAAGGAGATGTCCCAGCCGAAGCTCCTAGGAGAAGATCCCAGTCAGTCAGCTTTTGCCAGCCTCTGTCTCAGCCCCAAGACACACGGATGCCTAGACTGTTGCCCGCCACAAGCCCCAGCCCATGACCCATGGGTAACAGAAGAGCAAGGAGGAGGGAGTGGTCTCCTCCTAATCTGGACAGGCCCATAGTGCACCAGGAGATGGTAGGGCCTGCCCTGGATACTGTATGTGAGAAAAAAACCGATCCACAGTTCCGGGCTGAGTGAGGGGAAGCCCTGCAGATGCTCCCAACCCATGCATGTGACTGCACTTGTCCATCCCTCTTCCCATCTTATAGAGCAAGGCTTGGCTTCTCAGTAGGGGAAGATGGGGAGGGAGGCCCAGAGCTTGCTTGCCCAGTCAATTTCCCTAAAATGACTTTCAGCCAGAGTGACCCCGGCACCTCCAGCCCAGCCCTGCTAGACTTCCCTGCCTTTTCCGAGTGTGGGGCATGAGCCTCCCTAGCACCTGTGAGTGCTGGGCCATGCCCTGCCTCCCTGTGTGTGCCCACTCTACCTCCTCCAATACCCCGGGAGCCAAAGGACTAAATGGCCTCTCCAGCAGGACCCCAATCCTGACCCTCCATTGGCCCACAGATCCCTCTACCAGCAACAAAATCGCATTCACCCACCGTGGCTCTCGGGATCAGATCAGCTTAGAAAGCGTACACTCTCCTGTTTTTGCAAAGCGAGTAGCAGAGGCCACCGGGGTGCATGCACATCCACCACCTGGAGGACAAGAATTTAAAGTTTTCATTGTAAGCAGAGCAAGCCCTTGAAAAGGCACTGTTGCCTTTGGCTACCTCAAAATTCATCACCAAGGAGAATAATTGGGTAGGAGAACGTGACAATAAATTGGACAAGGGGATGGTGAAGAAGAGGTTTGCACATAATGCTAATGCAAAAAATAAAAAGGAAGTCTACAATTATCTCAATAAAAATTTCACTTAAAAAAAAAAGAGGCTGGGGTGGTGGCTCGCGCCTGTAATCCCAGCACTTTGGGAGCCCGAGGAGGGTGTATCACCAGAGGTCAGGAGTTTGAGACCAGCCTGACCAACATGGTGAAACCCCGTCTCTACTAAAAATACAGAATTAGCTGGGTGTGGTGGCATATGCCTGTAATCCCAGCTACTTGAGAGGCTGAGGCAGGAGAAGCACTTGAACTTGGGAGGCAGAGGTTGCAGAGAGCCGAGACTGTGCCATGGCATTCCAGCCTAGGCTACAGAGCAAGATTCCATCTCAAAAAAAAAAAAAAAAAAAAGAAAAGAAAGAAAAGAAGAAAGATAAAGAGTATCTTAACAAAAGGACATAAAGGCCTAGCCCAAGCAAGCCCCCTTTCCTGGCCCCATCCCATTTTCCCATCCCATCGGCATACTGAGACAAAGAGCCAAGAGCTTGAGAAACAGGGCACTCTTTGGCTGGGTGTTTTGTGCTGGTGCAGGCCTCCTGACGGATCACAGTAGGGGCTCTGGCCTGCACTGACCTGAAGAGTGGGGTGGGTGGCCGGGGCTGTCTAGAGCAAAACTACCAGCAGTGCTGAAGCACACGCAGCAGCTGAGCCCATTTCTAAGAAGAGGGTGGTGGGTTGGCAGGCTGCATGAGGGACGCAGAAGGGCAGATGGGGCTCTGGCAGGAAGCTCCAGACACTTAGCCCAAAGGCCAAGCTGCCTCCAGCCAGTCGGGCCTGCCAGGCTTCCCCCAGCGGAACTCCACTCTCTGAATCCAGTCTCTGGTGGCCAGCTGCCTCCCAGGGCAGGTGCTGAAGACAATGCTGAGTCTGGCCCACCTGTCTTACAGTCATCAGCCCTTCTTGGAGCATCCTAAAGAACAGAGGACCCCGTGGGGCTCGGCCTCATCAGGCTGCAAACCCATAGATGTTTCATCTTTGAACAAAATCACCCAACAGAGCAGGGCTTGGAGAGGACAGGGTCCCCCGCTCCACAGGAGAGCATTCCATTCCACGATTTCCTCAGCTCTCAGATGGGCCTGAACATGTTTGATTTGCTTTACTGGTGCATTATAAGGAGTTATAAGGATCTTCAGATAACAGATGTGCAAATGCCCAAGAAACTGCAGGGTTGCTGGGGGCAAAAGGAGTCCATAATGGGTGAACTTGCTGCCCCAGTAAACTGTTTCCCTCCACACAAGCTGACAGTGGGGAGATGCACTGAGGTGTGTCCCAAGGAAGGTGTGAGACTGAGCTGCAAACTCAGAACGCTGTTCCCTCCCATCCCTCCGTCCTTCACAGTGGCTCCCTTCCAGCTCTGCCCCCATTCTGGGCACCGGTGCATTAGCAGTATATGCAAGAGCTAGGACAGACAGACAGAAAGAAAGACCCAGTCTGCCTTCTGACATGGCCCCATGGGTGACAGCAGTCTCTGCCTGGAAACGAGTGCGACCAGCACGGGGGAGAAGGACATGGTTCCAAGCAAGGCCTCTGCCTCTGGTCATTCTGAGCGGTTCCCCCATGTTGAAGGGAACTAGCCAGTGAGATGGCAGAGGTGGCCCTGGTGGGCACAGTGTTGGGAATGGTGAATGTTACCGGGGGCTTAGACTTATTTTATACATCATCTCATTTAAACTTCTGAGGTGGGAACTGATAGTATTCTCATTTCTCAGAGGCAGGAAAACGATGCTCACAGTGAACCCAAGTTCTTTCTCCCCACTCAGATTACCTGGGAGCCCTATTGGCTTGAGCCAGAGGAAGCTTCTGGTTGGATTCACTGACATTCAACCCCACTTGACTCAACCAGTCACCAAGCACTTGGCTGAATAGACACAGACGAATAGGGGCATTCCAACCTCACATCAGGTACCACTATTATCGCCAATTTACACCTGAGCGAACTAGGGCCCAGGAAAGTAAAGAAACTTGCAAAGGTCACACAACCAAACACTGGCAGAACCAGAATGGAAACTGAGGTCTTCACTTCTGGCTGACCCAAAGGTCCATGTTCTAGCACCGCCACAGTGGTTCTCCAACTGGGTGCTGAGATTTTGCGAAGGGAGGCACCTAAGCAGGAGGGCTTCCATGCCACCCACTCCTGATTCCACAGGACCCTGCACCTTTATCCATTTCACACCCCAGGGTTCTTCATAAGCAGACAAATGGATCTGTGGCTTCAAGGGATTTTGGAAGTCTCTGCCCTTGAGGCTACCAGGCAAACAATACCATGAATGGTTATTGCTCCCCCAGGCTTGGGGTTCTCTCCACCATTTTGAAGCATTCACCTGAGGCAAACCACTCCCCAGAACTGTGTCTTTCCCCTCCAGTGTACAACTCCCTGTATTATATGTGAATATGTCTTTCCTGTCAGCTGGGCAGGCATTTTCAAGTAACATTGATCTCTGGAAACTTGGCACCTAGCACCTAGCATGGGACTGGCATGGGCTTGGCACACAGCTGGTGCCTAGAAAGTACTTGCTGAATGATTGTCTGAACAAATGACCTAATGGATGGGTGAAGTGGAGGAAGGAATGAAGGTGACCTCTGTAACAACTCTGGCAGAGATCTGGAGAGGGACTGGGTAGCTGCTGATGGGACTTCCACATGCTCAGCATGGCGATGGGGCCCAAAAACTGGTCTGGTAAGGACAGGACTTAACTGCAAGGCTGTTTTAAGTGCACCTCCCGGCGGGGCTCCTGCCTATAATCCCAGCGCTCTGGGAGGCCGAGGCAGGCGGATCATTTGATGTTAGGAGTTCAAGGCCAGCCTGGCCAACATGGTGAAACCCCATCTCTACATAAATGCAAAAATTTGCCGACATGGTGGCAGGTGCCTGTAGTCCCAGCTACTTGGGAGGCTGAGGCAGGAGAATCGCCTGAACCCGGGAGTCAGAGATTGCAGTGAGCGGAGATCGCGCCACTACACTCCAGCCTGGGCGACAGAGGGAGACTCAAAAATAATAAATAAATAAAATAAAGTGCACCTCCCTTCTTTCCCCCTGGCCAAGGTTCGGTCCAGCAACCAGACTCCTAGGAGATCCCCCACCCCGGCCACTCGTCCTCCGCGCCTTTTCGATGTCCCGCTGCCCGCACAGGCCCCACAACCCCTCCGCCTCACCGACCTACCGGCTCCACCGAGCAGTGCGGGGACGCGTCAGCCCCGTCTCTAGGGAGGGACGCGGAACCGTTGCTAAAGGGGCGGGGCCATCGGCACCACAGGGCGGGGGCTTCCGTCCGCGAACCTCCGCAGTCTGAACCCATACCTACCCTCAACTCCGGGTCTCGGTTACTTCCGCCAGGAAGCTGGGCCTTGGGTGTTCCAGCACAGGCCCCTATCGCCGGGATCAGGGCCGGCCAGGGAGTGCCACTCTTCTAGGCTCCACTCCCCACCCATCTTCCCTCCTGTGCCCTTTTAGAGTAAGCGACGAAACAGCCAGATGCAGCGTGAGAACTTTGATTAAATCCTGATTTAAATATATATACATATGCAAATAATTTGGGGAGGAATAATTGGGGAAATTTACGAACTGGAAGTTGGCATTTAAGCCACAGCTGCGGGACAGCTAGTCAGGGCACTGCGGAAAGGGTGGGCTCTGGTCGTCCTGGGGCCTGGCTCACACAGCCACACCCACCCATTGCCCGCGACTCCACTGAGGCCAGTGCCTCAGGCGCTTGGCTCAGGCGCCCACCCTCTGATGCCCGTCATCTGCTCCCAGGACCTGGCATGGGTTCAGGTTTTGATCCTCCTGTCCTATTCTGAATACTGAATTGTTAATTTTCTTAGATGTGATAATGCTACTGCGGTTGTATCAGATTGTCCTTAGCTGATATGGCCTGAAGTATTTCAGGAAAACACGGCAGAATGTCCGCTACAATTTCCTTTCAAATGGTTCAGCAAAAGTATATACAGGTAAGTATAGCTAGACAGAAAGAGAAAGAGAAGATAAAGCAAAAGTGGTGCAATGCAACAATGAGGGAATCTGAAGGTCACAGATGTCCACTGTAGCAGTCTTCCAATTTTTCTGTAAGGGAAAAGTGGTTTACAAACCAAAAGAAAAAGATCACCCCACTTGTACCTGAGAACCCCTGCCCAGAGCCTTCTCAAAACTGGACCCATTTCATAGATGGGGAAACTGAGACTTGGTGAGACGGTTAGTGTTGGGGGAGGTCATAGGCCCTGCTGTCAAATTTTACTTGGCATTTTAGTAGTGCTGGCTTGGTGCCAGGCCTTTGCTGCGCACTAAGTATCCAGAACTGAACTGGACCCTATCCACACTATAAATTGTATTGAGTGGAAAAGATGGAGAGGCCAGGCCACAAGGAACCCAGAGACAGGGTGTAAGCTGTGCCTGGAGACACTGCTTCAGCCCTTGCACAGGCTTCTGCTTCCTCTGTCCAGAACTTCTCACCATCAGCTCCTGCACCTGGAGGACTCCTACTCATCCTTCAAGACCTGATGCTGGTGCAACCTTTCTTGAACCGAAACCGTGGTTTTATTTTTCTTGTTGGCATTCACACAGTAGTTACTCAGTGATCACTGCAGAAGGAAGGAAGGAGTGTAATGGGAACTGGAGGCAAGGTGTCCACAGCTCTTAGAATGGACAAGGACCCTATAGCCCTGTTCAGGGCAGTCTGGCTGCTCCATGGGTCTGGGTATAGGCTGGGTACCCCTCTTGGCCTGTAGAGAGGCACCTGCTTCCCTGCTTTTGCCTGGCACTTCCCACACTGGGTACAGCTGTCCAAAAAGCTGCAGCATCCATCGGGGTTGCCACGGCAACATCAGCCCATGGTGGGACGTCAGGGATGAGAGGGGCAGAACACTAATCCTGGAAAGTTGCCAAGCAACACCGTGGGTTGGTGACATCACAGGGGCCATGGCTGCTGGACAGATGGACAGGCCACAGCTGAAATGGTCCACTCTCAGGGAGGCCCAGCTCACAGAACCACTCACTGCTTACCATGTGATGGTCACCGCTGTTTCTCCCAACTGGAGTGTGGACTTGAGGTGTGGGGGCCAAGGGGTGCTGCTTTTACCAGCAGCCCTCCCAGCTCCACCTTGCCCCTCTTCAAGGGTAGGCTGTAGATATGACTGCCTCCCTCCTCCCTGGCAGGAAACCGTGAATCAGTCCCTATTGCTCCTGTGTCTCAGGAGTCACCCTCTAATGCTCTGTCTTCTCCCTGGCTGGGCAAGGGTTCAGGCTTTGGTCTTCTTGCCCTGTCCTCAAGAGTACCATACTTACCTTGCTTCCTGGGAAAGGGGCAAGGGGCTGAGCCATGACCCACTAAGCTCCTGCTCCTCTTGTGACGAGAGGGCTGTCTTTTGCCCTGAATAAGATGGAAGAGAGGTCAGCCTTACTGTTGTTGAAATGGGAGGACTGGGTTTCTACAAGAGTTGGGGAGTCACTGCCCATCTCTTGCTCAGAGCCCCCTTGCTGAGGACTCTGGTGGCCTGAAAGCTTGGAGATTGGGCAGATGGGCTGCTTGGGATGTCCTGGCCCAGGGCCATGCCTTGCCAGCATGGGGTCTGAGGGCATGGTAGGCCTGCACACCCTCACCCTGTGCCTCCTTGCTGGCTGACAGGAGCAATGCTTCACTGACTGCAGAGATGAAAGCCCCTTGTGAATGGGCGGCAGAATGGGCCCTTCATGTGGCCGGCCAGCAAGAACGGAAGGTAACAGGCATCCAGACTGAGTGGCTGAGCTACCTGCTCCCCACCTGCCCCCAGCCGGCCTGTTGGGCTCCCAGGATCTTCCTCTGATTTTCTAGGCCTGGGGCCCTGAGATATGCCAAGAGAAAGTGAGTTGCAGGCATGGGAGTGGGGGGTCAGAGATGGGACTGGGTGAGGTCTAGGATTCACCGCCTCCCAGGCCTCCCCAACATAAGCCTCCCTCCCATTGCTCAGCTGGCCTCAGCAGTTCTGACCAGCATAATAATTTCTTTGATGAATAAAAGTGAAGACAAATTAATTCTCCTTTGATCCACATGATCACCTTGACAGGCAAGACCTTGAAAGCCCAAAGCTCAAGGAAGAAGGAGTAGAATGGGAGAGATCCAAGATGGCCGTGTAGCAGCAGCTCAGGATTGTAGCTCCCAGTGAAAGCGCAGTGAGTGGATGCCGCAATTGCAGACGAATTTTTGATGCCCACAAACTGGGAGATTCCCGGTGAAGGAGCCACATGGGTCGCCAGGGTGACTCTTTTGGATGGCGCGGCTATTTTGCCAGCGCCCCGGCACAGCGCTTCTCAGTGCGGAGTATACGGGACTGGGTGCCCTTTTAGTCGGGCTTGGCTGGTCCCATCCCCACAAGGAGAACAGCAATTGGAAGCGATGAGGACTGAGAGCAAGCACAGCTGAACCCGGGAAGCACAGCTCTGTGGGGAAGGGGGGGTCCGCCGAAGGAAAACTAAGAAACAGAAAAAACTTCATAACCAACAAGCCGGATGTCCACTCAGAGACCCAATCTGAAAGTTGGCAATTACAAAGACGACAGGTGGATAAATCCACAAAAATGGGAAGAAACCAGTGCAAAAAGGCTGAGAACACCCGAAATCAGAATGCCTCTCCTCCTACAGGGGATCGCAGCTCCTCATCAGCAAGAGAACAAGGCCTAACGGAGGATGAGTGTGATGAACTCACAGAATCAGGCTTCAGAAGGTGGATAATAAGAAACTTCTGTGACCTAAAAGAACATGTTCTAACCCAATGCAAAGAAACTAAGAACCTTGAAAGAAGATTTAACGAAATGCTAACAAGAATGGACAACTTAGAGAGGAATATAAGTGAATTGATGGAGCTGAAAAACACAACACGAGAACTTCAAGAAGCATGCACAAGTTTCAACAGCCAAATTGACCAAGCAGAAGAAAGGATATCAGAGGTCGAAGATCAACTCAATGAAATAAAACGAGAAGGCAAGATGACAGAAAAAAGGGGAAAAAGGAATGAACAAAGTCTCCAAGAAATATGGGACTATGTGAAAAGACCTAATC
>PVKP010032910.1:0-25514 GCA_004027715.1 Plecturocebus donacophilus | reverse complement strand
GTGGACCCTCTTTTTGTGCACAACCTTCTAATACTGCACACGGCACGGCCCCCTACTGTACACGGCCCACCTCTCTAAGTGACCTAATGGAGTGGCCCCCTCACCTGCTACTCACCTGATTATGTATGCCCTATCATTAAGCCTATAAATGACCTCACTCACGACTCTTCCCCCTGCCTTGTACCTAATAAATACAGACGCTTCTGCACGTTCAGGGCCTCGCCTGTCTCTGCTTGTAAGTGGCGTGGCCCCCAAGCCCAGCTGTCTTTTCCAGCCCTTCTGTGTCCAGTCCCCTCTCGGATCCAGCGCCTCAGCACAGCCATAGGGGACACCCCACCACCCTGTAGGGCTGTGGCTCCACAAACTCTATTTATAGAAGGTTCAAAAACAGATGAAATGAAATGCAGGTTTCCAGATACATATGCATGTTGTCAAATTGTTATTTAAAAAAAAAGCCAAGATGTCATTTTGTTATCCTCTGACCACTATTATTTCTTGTGAAGTCACCCAAAATATGGATAATTGTTCTTTACAAGATTTTTCTCTTTCTGCTTGGACTTCAGCATTTTAATGTATCTGGGTGTGATTTTCTCTCTAATAATCCTGCGTGGGGTCTGTTGGGTTTCTTGGATGTTTAGTTTATGTTTTTCACCAAATTTTGGAAATCTGTCACCTTTATTTCTTTAACCATTTCTTTCTACCTCATTATCTCTCATCTCCTTCTGGAGCCTCAGTTCCACATGTATTCTTCAGCATGATGGTGCCCACAGGTGCACACGCTCTGTTCATGCTGCTGCAGTCTTTTTTATTAGATGCTTCGGACTGGGCCATTTCTATTACTGTATATTCAAATTCACTGATTTTCTTTTCAGCCATATTTAATCCACTTCTAAGCCTATGCAGTGAAATTTTCATTTCAATTACTGTACTTTTCACTTATTAAATTTTCATTTGATTCTTTTTATAGCCTATGTTTTTCTTCTTAAATTCTCCCATTTGTTCATTCCTTATAAGAATGTTTTTCTATGGGCTGGGTGCAGTGGCTCACACCTATAATCCCAGCACTTTGGGAGGCCAAGGCAAGTGGATCACAAGGTCAAGAGATCGAGACCATCCTGGCCAACATGGTAAAACCCCGTCTCTATCAAATATAAAAAAATTAGCCAGGCGTGGTGGTGTGTGCCTGTGATCCTAGCTGCTCAGGCGGCTGAGGCAGGAGAATTGCTTGAACCCAGTAGGCAGAGGTTGCAGTGAGGCAAGATTGCTCCACTGCACTCCAGCCTGGCAACAGAGTGAGACTCCATCTCAGAAAAAATAAAAATGTTTTTAATTCCTTGAACATACTTGGAACAGCTATGTAAGATTCTGGCATGCTGGGCTGGGCGTGGTGGCTCATGCCTATAATTCCAGCACTTTGGGAGGCTGAGGTGGGCAGATCACCTGAGGTCAGGAGTTCAAGACCAGCTTGCCCTAATGGTGAAACTCTGTCTCTACAAAAACACAAAAATTAGCTAGGTGTAATGGCAGGTGCCTGTAATTCCAGCTACTCAGGAGGCTGAGGCAGAAGAATTGCTTGAACCCGGGAGGCGGAGGTTGCAGTGAGCTGAGACCATGCCATTGCACTCCAGACTGGGGAACAGAGCGAGACTCTGTCTCAAAAAAAAAAAAAAAAAAAGATTTTGGCATGCTGATTGCAACACGCAGGTCATTTGGGGTCAGTTTTCATTGTCCGTATTCTCTCTAGAGAACAGGTTACATACCTGTTCCTTGACATTTTTTCTGTGTGCTGGACATCATTAATGATGTGTTGTAGAACTTCTGGATTCTGTTATCTTTCTCTGAGAAGTATTGATTTTATTCTAAGAGAAACTTATTTTCACTGGACTCAAATCCCAAACTCTGTCTCCTCCAGGATGGGCAGCTCAGCGAAAGCTCTGTTCCATTCTCTCAGCTGCTCCTGTGAGAACTGGACTGTCTTCGACCACCCTGAGCCATCGAGATTAAGATGTGCCCTTGGGGGAAAAAATTCACAGGCTCTTCTGTCTCACCCCTTGCAGATCCAATGTTACAAGGGTAGATTTCACACAGTTTCTCCTGAGGGCAAGGGAGTACACTGGTCCCCCAGCCTGGTCGTGTCTACACAGGGGAGGTGAGGTCTCCTGGTGACGTTGCCATGTGTCCTTCACTTTAGAATCCACCCCCTACCCACGTACCCACCAGCGTTTCTCCACATTGCTCCATTCCTCCAAGTCCCTGATCCTGATCCCTGCGTGCCACTCCCTGGGAGACCGAGGTCAGTGTCTCACCCTTATCCCAAGGGGTCCCAGGTCCTCATCCTCCTCCGCGCCCAGCCATAAGCCTCCACCGGGACCCTCTCGAAGCCCTGCTGCAGTGCTGCCTTGGGCATGAATGTCAGTTTCCTGGGATGACTGGACCTCTCTAGCTTTCCTACACCTTTACAGGTAGATCACACGAATGTCTCCAGCCGTGGCTCACACACAGCCAGGCATCCTATGTGGTTCATCATTCACAGGTTGTCACACAGCCAGGCATCCTATGTGGTTCATCATTCACAGGTTGTGTCCCTTCCAGCCTCAGCCGTTCCATGGCACCTCCAATATTCATGACTCCAGAGTAAGAGCTCCACTGCAGGCCACACATACCACATGCCCAAATATAGGATAAATACAAAGCTCATAAAATGTGAAATAAAATGTCTTCTATCCACCCACCTTGACAAAGATTCCTTTAAAACAACAGAACTGAAAAATACAGCGAAAGCTATGGCTTCTCATATAACCAAACAAAAGCAACGTATCAAAACCCACAATGTTTGTTGCCTGTGTCTGGGGAATAGTGGCCGTCAGCTGCGCCTGCCTGAGTAATAGCAGAGGGACGCACACTGTTCACAAATGATGACACTTTATTCCCCAAAATAACTTTTCCTGCATTCATTTCAGCAAAATCTCTAATTATGTTGTTATAATCCAGATTTCCATATAATTTATGTTCTATTTTCAATTTGGAGAAACTTTTCCCTGATGAAGCAAGAAGCAAACATAACTGTCAATACCATTTTTCAAGCAAATATTTATAGTTGGAAAAGAGACACAAATTTTGTGTATGAATTCTAACATTATTATGGTGCTGCCTATAATAAATTATTGTCATAGAAAATATTGCAAACTCCTTACTTTGTTTTTTTTGAGAGAGAGGGTCTTGCTCTGTTGTCCAGGCTGGAGTGCGGGGTGCAATCTCGATTCACTGCAGCCTCAACCTCCAGGGCTCAAGTGATTCTCCTGCCTCAACTTCCTGAGCAGCCAGGATTACAGGCACCTGCCACCACACCCAGCTAATTTTTGTATTTTCAGCAGAAAGAGATGGAGTTTCACCATGTTGGCCAGGCTGGTCTTGAACTCCTAGCCTTAAGTGATCCAGCCACATGGGCCTCCCAAAGAGCTGGGATTATGGGTGTGAGCCACTATGCCTGGCCCAAACTTCTTAAATCTCATCACAGAAATCACTGTGACATATAGCAAGATTTTCACCATCTCTTAAAGCAACACTAGATTCATACAGTAATTTCTTTTTTGTTGTTGTTTTTATTTGAGACAGTCTCATTGTGTCGCCAGGCACCAGGCTGGAGTGCAGTGGCGTGATCTCAGCTCACTGCAACCTCCACCTCCTGGGTTCAAGCAATTCTCCTGCCTCAGCCTCCCAAGTAGCTGGGACTACAGACACACGCCACCATGCCCAGCTAAGTTTTGTATTTTTAGTAGAGACAGGGTTCCACTGTGTTGGCCAGGATGGTCTTGATCTCTTGACCTGGTGATCCGCCTGCCTCGGCCTCCCAAAGTGCTGGGATTACAGGCGTGAGCCACCGCACCCAGCCTCATACAGTAATTTCTAAAGCCCTTCTTTCAAATTTGTCAGTGCTATTATTTTTTAAGTACCAGAAACCACTCAGTTTATTCAATCTCTCTTCAGTTGAGATTATGCCTTAATCTAAAATGGTAGAAAATAATCCATACGGAATCATTTATGATTATTTATATGTGAATTGTCTTCTTCATCATGGTATCAGTCCATTCTCATGCTGCTATAAAGAACTTCCCTGAGACTGGGTAGTTTATATAATAAAGAAGTTTAATTGGCTCACAGTTCCACCTGGCTGGGGAGACCTCAGGAAACGTACAATCGTGGTGGAAGGGGAAGCAGGCATGTCTTACATGGTGGCAGGCAAGAGTGAGCAAGAGCAGGGAAAACTGCCTTATAAAACCATCAGATCTTGTGAGAACTCACTAACACGAGAACAGCATGGGGGAAACCACAGCCATGATCCAATCATCTCCTTCCCTCAACACGTGGTGATTATGGGTTCCTCCCTTGACATGGAAATTACAATTTGAAATGAGATTTGAGTGGGGACAGAGAGCCAAACCATATCAATCATCATGCAAATGTTTTCATTTCCTTGTTCTAATTTCTTTAGATTTTACCAGAATGTTATTTTTATTGCTTATTTTACATGAAGTCTTTGTAGTAGACAAAAGCCATTTTCTGTCCAATTAAAAAATATATTTAAAACATTTTTAGGCCAAGTACAGTGGCTCATGCCTGTAATCCCAGCACTTTGGGAAGCCAAGGCGGGTGGATCACCTGAGGTTGGGAGTTCGAGACCAGCCTGACCAACATAGAGAAACCCTGTCTCTTTTTAGGCCACTATGCTTGGCCTAAAAATTTTTTAAATGTATTTTTTAAAATTAGTGGGGTGTGAAAGCACATGCCTGTAATCCCAGCTACTCAGGAGGCTAAGGCAGGAGAATTGCTTGAACCCAGGAGGTGGAGGCTGCGGTGAGCCAAGATTGCACTATTGCATTCCAGCCCAGGCAACAAGAGTGAAACTCTGTCTGAAAAAAAAAAAAAAAGAAGAATTCTAAACATAAAATAGTCAATCTTCTTTCTTTCCTTTATTGGGGGTAAGCTTTTGCTAATGTTATCATTAACAATTAACATATCAAATGACTGGAACAGAGCATGTCTAAAATTAATTTCATTTTCCTCTGAAGACCACAACTTATTTTTATCTGAGAATATTCTGCTATTTCCCTTAACTCTTCTAATCCATTTTGAATACTGTATAAATTCAATCCAATTGCTTAACAGCATTTATTTGACATTCTTTTGTGGTTCTGAAGGTGATTATAAGGTCAAATATGACACACTGAATAAAGATGTTCCATCTTTGGGCAGATGCAGAAACTATCAAATATAGCCCTTGGAGTATTCGAAAGCATGTCCTCACTCTCGGCTTCCTCAAAACCACATCTCCTGACAACAGATTCAAACTCTGCGCTGTACGTGGCCCAAAGGTGGCTTCTAGGCTTCTGGCCACTCTGTTGGCTTGTACACCTCTTCTCTTACCCATCATGATAGCACCATTATCACAGCCTCCCCTTGACAATCTTTTATAATATCCTACTAAATTGGCCAGGTGCAGTTGGCTCACGCCTGTAATCCCAGCACTTTGGGAAGCCGAGGTGGGCAAATGACCTGAAGTCAAGAGTTTGAGACCAGCCTGACCAACATGGTGAAGCCCCGTCTCTACTAAAAATACAAAAATTCGCCAGGCGTGGTGGCACGACGTGCCTGTAATCTCCCCTACTCAGGAGGTTGAGGTAGAAGAATTGCTTGAACCCAGGAGGTAGAGGTTGCAGTGAGCTGAGATGGCGCATTGCACTCTGGCCTGAATGACACAGTCAGGCTCCATCTCAAAAAAAAACTAAGCAAATCTAAAATCATTTTTATTTGATTTTTGAAAATTTCATTGAATCTTATTAAATTAAAGGGCTCACTTGCTGCCAGTGTGAAAGCGAGGAACCCTGTGCTGTGTGAGATCTGGCCCTGCCTGCAAGTAAATGTAAGAACCCCTAATCTTACAAAATGCTCCTCCACCTCCACGCAGCCCTGTAGTGGCTGGTCTGCTAAGGTGTGAGAGTCTCTGGAAACAATCACAGATAGTAATATGAAGAAAAGCAGGATAGAGAGACACAGGTGCTATTAGGAAACAGAATTTCATTACGTGGGACTCTGTGGCATCCATGCACCCGAGAGGAAGAATGAGACTAGATCATTAACTCTTCCTTTACCCTGACCTGAGCAGTTTCGACTATACGTTTCTAGAGAGTAGGACTCCAGTAGATGCCAGGACATCTTGATGACCTAAATTCCCAAGAGAGACCAGCCCTTCTTATAGAATAGAGAGTGGCAGCAACTTCTATCCCTGGAGCAGGAGTCTGGTCTGTGCGTTAAAATAGCAGAGGAAGGAGCACGCATGCCACAAAGCAGGAGCCCGAGAGGATGAAGAGAACACAGCCCAGTCCTAGATGATGTGTCACTCAGCCCGACCGGCCCGACCGCTCCCATCCAGCCTCCACTTCTGCCATGAAAGCAGAGATGGAGGAGAGGCTGGGAAGCAGGCAGAAATCACGCAGTCCTCCACGTTCTCACAGTGCTGCGATTCCACTGCTGTGCCAGAGTTAACGGAGGGGAACCAAATATGCCTAAAGCCAACCCGTCCTAGCTCAAATACTAACAAGATCTAAAAAGACTGCCGTGGAGGTTGCGTGCAGTGGCTCACGCCTGTAATCCCAGAACTTTGGGAGGCCCAGGTGGGCAGATCACAAGGTCAGGAGATCGAGACCATCCTGACCAACATGGTGAAACCCTGTCTCTACTAAAAATACAAAAAAATTAGCTGGGCGTGGTGGTGCACGCCTGTAGTCCCAGCTGTTTGGGAGGCTGAGGCAGGAGAATTGTTTGAACCCAGAAGGCAGAGACTGCAGTGAGCCAAGATCACGCCACTGCACTCCAGCCTGGGCATAGTGTGAGACTCCGTCTCAAAACAAAAAGGCTGCAGTGGAATGGGACGTAGAGGATTAGGCTAAACATAGGTAAATGCAATGTAATTCATTTGTGGCCCAGCCCCAAAGTGACTTGACTTTTAGAGGAATGTGAATGAAAAGCCCCTTACCCAAACTGAGGAAATGGTTTACATTATGTGGGAAACAGGCATAACAAAATCAAAACAGAACAAAATATTACCTATCAGTTTCCACTGTTCATTTACGTCTAATGTCTGGAATGAAATGAAAAATTACAAGACATGTTAAGAAGTAGGAAAGTCTGACCCATAATTAAAAGAAAACACAATCAAAAAATGCAGATCCAGATGATCCAGTAATGGAAATTAGCAGACACATAATGTAAAAAAGTATCATTAATACATAAAAGAATGTGCAGATGAAGATGCATGAAGATGAAGAGATGGGGTATACTAGAAGATAAGTAGAAACTCTAAATAAAATATATTTAAAAATTCAAGACCAAAAACTACAATAATATCATGATAGCTGAAATAAAATATGTATTGGTGAGGCTTCTGTGCACTGCAAAAAAAAATTCCAACATAAATAAACTAAACCACAGAGCACAAAATGGAATCAATAAAATGAAAAGAGCACCTGTGACCTGTGGGATAATATCAAGTGGGGCAACATATGTGTAATTGGAGTTCCAGAGAAAGAGTACAGGTAAGATGGGGAGACTCTAAAGAAACGGGTGGCCAAATTTTCTCAAGCTGGATTTTAAAAAATCATTCATAGATCCCCAAAGCTCAATAAATTCCAAGTGGGACAAGTACAAAGAAAATACACCCAGGGACAATTTGTTGAAAACAAAAACTCAAATCTCAGAAGCAGCCAGAGGGAAAAAAGAGGTATTACATACCTTAGCACAATAATACAAATGACGGCAGAGTTCTTATCAGAAATAATGAAGCCCAGAAGACAAAAGAACATCTTTAAAGAAGCAGGAGCATGGGAGGAGAGATGGTCAACTGAGAGTTTCTATATCTAATGAACACATCCTTAAAAAATTAAAGCAAAATAAAGGTGTTTTCAGATAAACAAAAGCTGCATGAATCCATTGCTAGTAGACACACACTGTAAGAAATGCTGAAAGAAATTCTTTAGGCTGAAGGGAAATAATGGCAGAGAGAAACTTGGACCTACACCAAAAAAATGAAGAACAGTAGAAATGGTAAATATATGTGTCTGTATAAAAGACTGGTTTTCCCTTTCTTAATTTTTTAAAAGAAAAATTGAACATGTAAAGCAAAAACACTAACAATGTATCATGAGGCTTATAAATACATGTAAATTATATGCAACAATAGCACAAAGGATGGGAGGGAAATAGAATTATATGTTGAAAGGACTTTACATTATACAAAAAATAGCATAATATGATTTTAAAGGAGATTGAGGTAAATTAAGGAAATATATTAGGATCCCAAGAGCAATTTCAAAAAGATGATACAAACAGTGTTGTAAATGAAAACCCAATGGAGGAGATAAAGTTTTTTAATGTTAAAAAGTCAATCAAAAAGAAGGCAGGGGCTGAGCACAGTGGCTTACCCCTGTAATCCCAGCACTTTGGGAGGCCTAAGCAGGAGGATCACCTGAGGTCAGGAGTTCAAGACCAGCCTGGCCAACATGGTGAAACCCTGTCTCTACTAAAAGTACAAAAAAATTAGCTGGATGTGGTGGCTGGCACCTGTAACCACAGCTACTCAGGAGACTAAGGCAGGAGAATCACTTGAACCTGAGAGGTGGAGTGTGCAGCGAGCTGAGAACGTGCCATTGCACTCCAGCCTGGGTGACAAGAGTGAAACTTCGTCTCAAGGAAAAAAGGCAGGAAAGGAGAAACAATAGTGTAAAGAACAAACATGAAAGATTGAAAACAATTATCAAGATTACAGGTAGATTTAAATCCAGCTATATCAATAATTACATTAAATATAAATGGGCTACATATGACAATTAAAAGACAGCATGTCTGACTTAATTTAAAAACCAAACTTCTCTATATTCTGCTTAACAGAGACACAATTAAAATATAAGAAAATATTTAGGTTAAAAGTAAAATAATTAAACAAACAAAAAAGAAATACCATGGAAAAATTCCATAAGAAAGCTAGGTGACTATATCTTCAAATATGTGAGACAAAAATTGTAAGAACTAAAAAAAGAAAAATAATAAGAGATAAAATCACACTATAGTTGAATATTTAACATTATTCTATTATAAATTGTTGGGAAAACCAGACAAAGTAATTAGTAAAATCATGAAAGATTTTAAAAACACCATAAAACAATTTAACCTAATTAACACATATAGAAAACTACACCCATCAACTACAGAATAAATACTCCTTTCAAGTGCACGTGGTACATTTACCAAGAAAGAACATTTACTGCGCCATAAAATAATCTCAATTAAATGCTAAAGGACAGAAGTCACGCAGCATATGTTCTCTGACAGCAACAGAAATCAGTAACAATGTTTAGAAAAGCATTCACTTCTAATAACGAAGTCATATACTTCTAAGTAATTCATAGGTCAAAGAAGATATCACAAAGAAAATTAGAAAAATATTTTCAACTGAATAGTAAAGAAAACACAATATGACAGAATTAGTGATATATAGCTAAAGTCCTTATAGAGATACTTACAATTTTAAAATGTTTATATTTAAAAACTAGTTTAAAGTAAATGATCTGACCTTCCACATTAAGAAGCTAGAAAATAAAGAACAATTAAACCTAAAGCAAATAGAAGGAAGGAAATGATAAAAATAAGAGTGCAAATCATTGATATGGAAAACAGTCAAACCACAGGAAAAAACAAGACAGCCAAACCTTGGTTTTTCTTTTTTCTTTTTTTAATCTTTTTTTTCTTTTGAATCCTTTTCCTCATCGTTTGTCTGAACAAACATTGGTTTTTCAAAATGACTGATAGAAGTTATCAACCCTTAGTAAGACTAATGAAAAACAGAGAGAAGGCTGGGCACCATGGCTCATGCCTGTGATGCCAGCACTTTGGGAGGCCAAGGTGGGTGGATCATGAGGTCAGGAGTTCAAGACCAGCCTGGCCAAGACAGTGAAACCCTGTCTCCACTAAAAATATAAAAAAATTAACTGGGCATGGTGGCAGGTGCCTATAATCCCAGCTACTTGGGAGGTTGAGGCAGATAATTGCTTGAACCCAGGAGGCAGAGGTTGCAGTGAGCTGAGATCATACCACTGTACTCCAGCCTGGGCAACAGAGTGAGACTCCATCTCAAAAAAAAAAAAAAAAAAAAAAAAAAAAAAAAAAAAAAAAAAAAAAAAAAAAAAAAAAAAAAAAAAAAAAAAGGAAAAAGAAAAATAGATGGAAAATACAAGTTAGAAACATCATCAGGCTATCACACTGAGACTACAGATATTACAATAAAAGGATAATAAGAGAATAGTACGAACAACTTTATAACAATAAATTTGACAACTGATATAAACTTTAAATTTCCTTTTAAAAATATAAAAAAATTACACAAGAGGAAATAGAAAGTTTAAACAGCTCTATTTCAATCAAAGAAATTGAATTAAGAATTTTAAAGGAATGTATGAAAAATAAGATGGAATCAATAGATGGATAGATATGTAATAAGGAAAATATAATAAAATGTCAATCTATGAAATGTGCATGACTATTCATTAAATAATTATATTAATTTTTCTGAGTGGCTGAAATTCTTCATAATAAAAGCGTTGGGAAAAGTCAACATTTTCCACAAATAAACTGATCCAGAAATGAAACCCTGGGACCACGTGATATTGGAATGGATCAAATATTTAAGGAAGAAATAACACCATCCCTACACAATTTTTTCAGAAAATAGAGAAAAATGGAACACTCTTGAACTTATTGTATGAAAACAGTATAACTCTGATATCAAAACCTAACAAGAACATCATGAGAAAAAGAAATTGCAGCCCAATGTCCCTCATGAACACAGACACAAAATCTTTGGCAGAATATTACTAAGTTGAATAGCACATCATGAACAAGTGCAGTTTATCTAAGGAATGCAAAGTTGGTTTAACATTTGAAAAGCAATTCTTTAAAGCAACCGCATTAATAAAATAAAGGAGAAAAATATTATGGTCATCTTAATAAATGCAGAGATAGCATTTGTTAAAATTCAACATCCATTTATGATGAAAACTATACATAAACTAAAATTAGAAGAGAACTTTCTCATTTAGTAAAGGGCATCTATGAAAAATCTATAGCTGGCCAAGTGTGAGGCTCATGCTTGCAATTCCAACTCACTTTGGGAGACCAAGGTGGGTCAGTCACTTGAGGTCAGGAGTTCGAGACCAGCCTGGCCAACATGGTGAAACCTCATCTCTACTAAAAACACAAAAATTAGCCAGGCATGGTGGCAGGAGCCTGTAATCCCAGCTACTTGGGAGGCTGAGGCATGAGAATCACTTGCACCTGGGAGGCAGAGATTGCAGTGAGCTGAAACGCACAACTGCACTCCAGCCTGAGCAACAGAAAGAGAAGCCATCTCCAAAAAAAAAGAAAAAGAAAGAGAGAGAGAGAGCTACCCCTAATGTCATACTCATTGGTGAACAACTGAATACTTTCTCCCTAAGATCAGGAATAAGGCAATGGTGCTGCTCTCAGAACTTCTTTTAAACATTGTACTGGAGCTCATAGCGAGAAAATAAGGCAAGAAAAAGAAAAGACATACAGATAAGAAACTTGTCCTTATTCACATACAGATAAGAAACTTGTCACCAGGAAGATGTTATTGTAAACATGGAAAGTCCTAAAGAATTACAAAAGAAAAAGCTGTTAGGATGAATAAGCGAATTTAGCAGGGTTGCAGGCTACAGATACAAAAATCAACTGTATTTCTAGATATTAGCAAAAAATTAGAAAATTAATATAGTGGTGAATAAATTTAATAAAGGATGCATTAGCTCCAAGTGATAAGATATACCATGTTCATAAATTGTAAGACTCAATATTTTTAACATGTCAGTTCTTATCAAGTGGGACTATGAATTCGATTCCATCTCAATCAAAATTTCAGCAGGCTTTTTGGCGACAGAAATCAACAAGCTGATCTAAAATTTATACAGACTGGCAAAATATATGGAATAGCAAAAACAATTTTGGAAAACAAGAAGTTTGGAAGACTTACACTATGTGACCTGAAAACTTTCTATAAAGCCACAGTAACCAAGACAATGCACAGCGACTAACAGGGCCGAATGGTGTCTCAAAATAGACCCCCTTGGCCAGGTGCAGTGGCTCACACCTGTAATCCCAGCACTTTGAGAGGCTCAGGCGGGCAGATCGCCTGAGGTCAGGAGTTCAAGACCAGCCTGGACAACATGGTGAAACCCCATCTCTACTAAAAATACAAAACAAATTAGCCCGGCGTGGGGGTGGACGCCTGTAATCCCAGCTACTTGGGAGGCTGAGGCAAGAGAACCGCTTGAACTCGCGAGGTTGCAGTGAGCGGAGATTGCACCACTGCACTCCAGCCTGGGCAACAGAGTGAGACTCCATCTCAAAACAACAAGAGCAAAAAAAGACCCACTTTTGTTCTGTGCATTGTTTTTTGACAAAGACACCAAACACACAATAGGGAAAGGGAAGACTTTCTAACAAACTGTTGTGTAATCACAGGAGAATCATACGGAAAAATG
The DNA here is from genome assembly GCA_004027715.1 of Plecturocebus donacophilus. Taxonomy (NCBI): domain Eukaryota; kingdom Metazoa; phylum Chordata; class Mammalia; order Primates; family Pitheciidae; genus Plecturocebus; species Plecturocebus donacophilus. The sequence continues at coordinate 12,906 of PVKP010032910.1, read as the reverse complement.
GCCCTGATACCCATTTCACTTCCTACAAAGCAACTAAGACGGACAGAGACCCACACGTGAGCACAGCTTCCAGAATACAATTTGGGAAAATCTCTCCATGGCCTTGGTGAAGATTTCTTAGGACATAAAAAGTTTTAGCCATAAAACAATTAGCTAATTTTGATCTTATCAAAAGCAAAATCTGTCCAATGGAAACACACCATGAATTCCACTTTTCCCCAGGATAGACTCGTAAGCTCTGACTCACCCCTCCCCGGTCCCTGCTTCAAATGACTGGAAAACTGAACACAACCTGGGAACCACTGTTTTCAGGCCTTGGACTGTAATTCCAAAAACAAGAGGCAGGAGTGAGGGCGCCTCCCTTCTGAGGGCCTGGGGCTCCCCAGACTTGCAGATCTGCCCAGACTGGAAGGTTGTGGTCAGCCCGGCTGCCGAGGCCCAGAGTGGGTGGGCTCCCCAGTGGGCGCCGTCTGAGTTCACAGGCTCAGCTCCAAGCCCTGAGGCTGCAGCTGTGGGGCGGGTGGACCTGGGGCTGCGCTGCTGGGGGACGCCCTGACCTTGGCATCCAAAGTCCAGGACGCAGGTCTCCTCCACCTGACCAGGCCAGTCCCACTTTCTCACTTACGGGGCAGCTGTGGAGGGGTCACCCAGGGCCTGCTCCCGCAGCCCCCCTCCAGGTGCCCCTGCTCCCTGGGCACAGCTCCGACAGGGAGGCTGGTGCCCACGCGGGCCCTGGCTGCAGCCGCTCGCTGGAGCGCTGCTATTCTTAGCTGTAACCTAAGCAGCTGCCCATTAAAATTCCATTAGTTTCGAAGGCTGAGTGGCAGTTGATATTTCTAATTATTGTGAAATTAAAATTGTCCCTGTAATTTAATGATAATTGCGCGAGGTGGCAGCTGGCACCCTGGGGAGCCACACTGTTCCCGAGCAAAACTTGGAAAGTCTCTTGAAAGTTATTTGAACAGGAAAAGACAAAGGCGTTCGGAAAACGAGGGAGGTGGGGGGTCACCCACGGTTGAATCCAAATTCTGAGCGTGAATGGGCTCCCTGAACTCGGCAGGCAGCCGGGCAGGGAGCAGGTGGGCTGTGGGGGGAGGCTGGACCCCGGGCCCCCCGCCCTGAGCTAAACAAGGGAATAAGTCAGGACTCTAACCCTGCGGGCGATTCAGGAACACATGGTCAGTGCAGCACGGTGGGGAAGGTTCTAGAAGTTGCCAGAAGCCCTCTGTGGGGTGGAGGGACTGCGCCTGCAGGGGGAGGAGCCGGAGGACTGCTGCCCTGAGCCTGCCCTCCCCGACTCCCCTTCCTCAGGTGGAAACAGGGCTCCCAGGCGCACCCTGCAGCTGCCTCGTCTCAAAGCCCCTCCCCGGGGAGCCAGGCTTTGGGGGGCTCAGAGGACAGAGCCCCAGACCCTGGGTCCCAAGCAGTAGGACAGAGCCAGCCCCAAAGAACCCTGCTAGCCAGCATGGCGCAGTGCCTGGCTCCACGCCTGGCCTCCTTCCTGCTGACCTGGAGACCCTGTGCAGGCATGAGGCGTGGGGCACGTAGGCCACCGCCTGGGACCCTGCATCCCTTGGGTGGCCCGGCCACTGTGGGGTCCTGACGTGGACCCCATGTCCAGGGGACATCCCTGGGTGTGGGGTCAGAGCCCACGTGGGGCTGTCCAGGGACCCAAGCCTTGCCCTCCCCTCCCCAGCCTCAGGGCCCTCCTCTCACTCACCCCTGCTGCCAGGATCTACAACCAACGCCGTGCTCCGGGCTGCCCCTGTCCTCCTCACAGGCTCCATGACGCCACCCCTGCCTGCTGCCCCCATCTTCCCCTCTCTGAGGGCCAGCCCAAGGGCTCCTCCCCCACAGGCCCACGGCACCCAGAGCTGATCCGGGCCAGCTTGAAGGCAGGATGGGGTCAGATTTGACTCCATGTCCTCAGAGTCCGTGGACTGGACAGTCCCCAGAGCTGGGGCCCCGTGGAGCTCCCTGATGACGGTATGTGCCTAGGACTGGACCCTCCTGGCTGCAGCCTGGGGACAGCCCTGCTGAGTTCTAAGTCACACCTGCCTTCACAGCAGGCCGGGGCAGAGAGAGCGCCCCAGCCCAGTGCCAGCTCCTGCCATCCCCGCCAGTGGCTCTGCCCCAAGGCTGCTCCTTCTTGGGGAACTTCGCTGACAGTGGCACCAGGTTCTGAAGGTTTTCCGGCCTTCCCCTCGCGCTGCCCTCTCGGCTTGGGAGTGGCCTGCTGGCCCAAGAGGCCCAGGTGACAGCGTGGCCACCCGTTTCCCACCACATCGGCTTTCCAGCCCACAGCGCGTGGAACCTGACCTCCACTCCACGCGCTCAGCAGCCTCACTGAGCCAGCACCGCGACGCAGGAGTTGAATCTGTCATTGTCAACACTCTCTCCCCTTTTGGGCACTAAATTCCCTCTTAAGAATTGCATTTGACTGCAAATATGGAAACGACACTGGCGCGGCTGGGAATTTTATTTCTCTCTCACACAGAAGCAGCCAGGCCCACGTGTCAGCCCCGCAGTGCCCTCAGGCCCGAGTCAGCAACCTCTGCTCTGGTGAGCGTGCCTCTCATCCTCAGGACAGCCTCTGGGTCCTAGAAGGCTGCTGGAGAGCCAGCCATCTTCTCCACCTCTCCTGTTTTGAGCAAGAAGCAATATGGAAAATGCTAAGGAAAAGCCTAGGTAGGCTTTTTGCCAGGGTTTGCAGGAACACCCTCAGGGATCTCGCTTGTCACGTGGGACCGTGCAGGTGCAGGCTCCTACGGAAGATCACTGGGTCCCTGCTGCTGGCACCTCTGCTCACTTACCCTGGTGGCCTGAGACCAGGGCTGGTCCGCAGGGCCCAGTGGGAAGGAGGCCGTGCACAGCGGGAGAAGCCGACACACCAGGCGCACCGGGGCCTGTCTGTGTCCTGCTGCTCCTGACCATCAGTGGCCTCTCACAGCCATGGCCCTGACCTCCCACCTCCCAAATCCCCGCCGGCTCACCTCTGACCCCGAGGCTGGAAGTGTGGGTCCCGGCAGGCAGGCAGCGCCAGTGGAACACTCCAGAACGCAGTGTCGGAAATCGGCCTTGGGCACTCAGAGGCAGCAACTGCTTAGAGAAGGAAGAGCAGAGGCCCTGGAAGGAGGGGCTGGGCGGGGGGAGGTGAGGGAGGGGTGCCCTGGAAGGGGAGGCACTGCTTGACTCTGGGGCGGCGGGGATGGAGGCCCCTCATCTCCCAGGACGCTGGGGCGCACCCCTCCAGCCCCATTCAAACGCTGGCCCACGATGACCGTCGTCAGGCTGCGTGCTGTTCAGGGGCCCTCACCGCCTTTGCTAGCTGCCTCGCCTTCTTTTTTCTAAGCTGGAGTCTCACTCTTGTCGCCCAGGCTGGAGTGCAATGGGGCGATCTCAGCTCACCGCAACCTCCGCCTCCCGGGTTCAAGTGATTCTCCCGCCTCAGCCTCCCGAGTAGCTGGGGCTGCAGGCGCCTGCCACCACGCCCAGCTAATTTTATATTTTTAGTAGAGACGGGTTTCACTACGTTGGCCAGGATGGTCTCGAACTCCTGACTTCAGGTGCTCGGCCCCACCTCGGCCTCCCACAGTGCTGGGATTACAGGCGTGAGCCACGCGCCCGGCCTCTTTCACCTTTTTAAAGCGCTTTGCTATATAAAAACCTTTGGAATATTAAGTTAGACGCATTTTCACTGTGTGCAATCAGAAAGGGCTCAGACCCCGAGGCCGTGGCTCTCCACATTTCCTCTGGGAGATCTCCAGTTTCCCACGTGAGTCTTCAATCCACCTGACACCAACTTTGAATAAACAGCCCATAGGGAAGGCCACGTGTGAGGTCATATGGGTCCTTATTTTTCACACCAGCACACCTGTGTACCGCTAGACGTGAGGGTGACCCTTGTGGCAAGCTGGGCTGTCCCTCTGTGGCCACGCGCGCCCCATGCTGTTTGTTCTGTGGCCGCCCCACGTGGCTTTGGGTGCCTGGAGCTGATACAAGTTTCACTCCCTAGTGAACCGGCCCTGGGTCCCTGCTCCTCTTTTCCATTATTTTCTTCCACAAGAAGCTTAAAGTCGTTTCATCCCACTTCTCGGTTTAGGTTCAGCCTTTTCCTTTGGTTAAGCCAAGTGCCCACTCCTCCTTTTTCTGCTCCCCTCCCCTCCGGGCCTCCCCCTCCGCAGGCCCCAGTGTGTGGCTCGCCTGTCCGTCCACGCGCTCTCATTATTCGGCTCCCGCTGCCCAGATGTGCCAGGCGCTACTTGGAGGGAGGTTTCCATCCTGCCTCGGGAGCTTGGCGTTTCTTCTTGTCCTCCCACACAAGAACATGGCAAGTCTCCCTTTCCGTTTGTTTTCTGTTGAGAATCGGTGTTACCCTGTTACCCAGGCTGGAGTGCGGTGGCACAATCTCAGCTCACTGCAGCCTTGACACCCCAGGCTCAGGTGATCCTCCCACCTCGGCCTCCAGAGTAGCTGGGACTACAGGGATGTGCCACCACGCCCGGCTAATTTTTTGTATTTTTTGTAGAGATGGGTCACGCTGTGTTGCCCAGGCTGGTCTCGAACTCCTGGGCTCAAGCGATTCACCTACCTCAGTCTCCCAGAGTGCTCGGATTATAGGCTTGAGCCACCGAGTCTGGCTTGCTTTGTACTTTTTAAAAATCAGATTTTGTTATTAAGGCTTTGATTGGTTCGTAACATGAATGGGGGTATTTTTCTCTTTTTTAGGATCCGAAATTATTTAAATAGCATCTTGAGAAAGCATTTTGACAAAATCTATTAAAAATCTAAATGCATCCTCCTTTGATCCAGAAATTCTATATGTAGGAATACTACAAAAATATTTGCTACTGATTCCTCAAGAAGTTAAATGTAGATTTACCATATGACCCAGCAGTTCCTCTTCTGGGTATTCCCAAAAGCACCGGACGTAGAGTCTCTAAGAGACTCTTGTACACAGCCCACGTTCACAACAGCTCTATTCACAATAGCTCAGAGGCGCAGCAACCCGCGTGTCCATCAAAAGACGAATCAAGGCCGGGTGCGGTGGCTCACACCTGTGATTCCAGCACTTTGGGACGCTGAGGTGGGCAGGTCACTTGAGCCCAAGAGTCCCAGACAAGCCTGGGCAACATGGCGAAACCCAGTCTCTACAAAAAGTACACAAATTCACCGGTGTAGTGGCGAGTCCCTGTTGTCCCAGCTACTGAGGAGGCCGAGGTGGGAGGATCGCCTGAGCCTGGGAGGTCGAGGCTGCAGTGAGCTGTGAATGTGCCACTGCACTCCAGCCTGGGTGACAGTGAGACCTTGTCCCCCCCAAAAATGGATAAAGAAAGCATGGTGTAACCTTATTCTGCCCTGAGAAGGAAGGAAACGTGGGGGCATTAAGCTGAGTGAAACAAGCGGCACAAAAGGACAAATACCGTGTGACTCCACTTACGCGAGGTCCCTAGAGTAGTCAAATGCACAGAGAGAAAGAACGGTGGGTGCCCGGGGCTGGGGAGGTGGGGGATAACGGGACGGCGTGTTTCAGGGGCACAGGGTTTCCGTTTGACAAGCTCTGTTCAAAATGATTAAAATAGGCTGGACACAGTGGCTCACGTCTGCAATCCCAGCACTTTGGGAGGCCAGGGCGGGCAGATCCTGAGGTCAGGAGTTCGAGACCAGCCCGGCCAGTATGATGAAACCCCGTCTCTACTAAAAGTACAAAAGTTAGCCGGGTGTGGTGGCGTGCACCCGTAATCCCCGCAATTCAGGAGGCTGAGGCTGGAGAATCGCCTGAACCCGGAGGGTGGAGGTTGCAGCGAGCCAAGATTGTGCCACTGCACTCCAGCCTGGGCCACACAGCAAGACTCCGTCCCAAATAAACAGATAAATAAATAAATAAAATAATTAACATGGTAAATTGTACGTTGAGTGTATTTTACACTCAGCAAAAGAATATGAGAACATGCTAAAGACATAAAATATCTACCTCCTAGAAAGAATAACACAGTTGAAAGGTTTATTAGACCAGATTTGAAGATGTACAGTAATCAGCACAGTCTGTCCCGAATGAGGAGAAACCTCATTATCAGCGGGCAGAACGCAGACTCCAGAGGTGGCTCTCACGGCCACGCCATCCATCTTCAGGAGCCCAAAGCCATTCCACAGCGGCGGGACGGCCTCTCCTACAAACGGAGCTGTCACAACGGAAGGCCTGCATGGAACGAATCCATCTCGACCCGGCCCCACGCGCGAGCCATTGCAGCGTGACCCTTCCTTTCCCGCACAACCTTCCGTTTCCCCTAGAGTTAGTGAGTGTTCTGTCTCGTTTTCTAAGACTTGCTACTGTGCACAGGTACGCAGAGACATCCGCGGCACCAGTTTACTGCAGACAAAGCCTGGAACCGTCTCTCCATCAGTCAGGGGCCCACGGGACTGCCGGGCCACCACACACTGGAGTGAGGGTCTCCCGACCAGGCGCCCCGGCAGGAGCTGGGGGTCAGGAGGGCGCAGCAGCAGCTCGCGGAGTCTCTGTGAGGTTGGACTCCGGCAGCAACACGCACACCGTGATTCCAACGGAGACCTTCCCAGGGCTGGTGCGGCTTAGCTCCGCACCTGGGGCCTCCTCTGTGCTCTCCTGGGAAGAGCTGCAAGACCCCCGACATCCCCCACCCAGCCCGGCTGGCACGGGAGTGCGCAGCTCACGCGCAAGGGCGGCCCAGAGCCCAGCGGAGCCCTCTCTCGCCCCGGGCGCACCTGAGCTGTAGCCTGCGGGCCACCTGGAAAAAGGATCAGGGAAGACATCCAAATGAGGTCTACGTGTGGCTCCAGCCCTGAAGGCGGTCCCCAAACGTCACACCCTTTCTTAGGGAGTGCAAGGTGTGGGCGCCTGGCCCACCGGGGAGGGCAGACCTGAGGCACCTGTGGGTTTTGCCACACGACCCGCACACCTGCTCCTCCTGTCCTCTCGGTCTTCCATGGGGTAAACATGACACTCATGGGGGATGAGGGGCTCGAGATCTGGACATGTGGGTGCAGAGCTGGAGAGGTTAGCCTTGACGGAAAGCAGTGACGCTGAGCTAACGCCCTGAGAGGCGACGACACACAGAGGGCAGAGAAAGGCACCGGGCAGACTGCTGCGTGCTGGGAGGAGGCTGCATGGGTCCCGCTTCCCGGAGCTGAGGGGAGCCCACGGTTGTCCCTGCACCAGCCACAGATGTGCCAGGAATCCATACGTGTACAGTGTTCAAGGCGGTGCTGGTCGTATCCCCCACAGATGTGTCAGTTCTTGGCTTCTATTTCGGAAGGCAGGGTGGTCCCAGAGGCTTCCAACTGGCCTTTTCCACTGTGAGAGACCCATGTTCTAGGGTTAAGGTGCCCCCTTCCCCGGGGCCCAGCCGAGATGAACTTGGGCTGGAACCTCGGCAGCACCTCCTCCCACGCACTCCGCCTTGAGCCCCTCTGGCGTGTTCTGAGTCCTGGAGATTGCCACCAGCGCAGCGCCAACACAGAGAGGGCTGGGTGTTTCCCCGTGCCCGGGCAACAGCAAAGGCCTGTGCCAGTCCGACCATTCTATCCTCACCCAGGCCAGGATGCCTCCTGAGCTCCCCTCACCCACCTCTGGGGCTCCGCACCCACCTCACCCCCCTCTCCAGGACTGTCTTGTCCCAGCAGAAAGCAGGGTGCTCCTGTCCAGGTCACTCCCCTCAACCCTGGCTGCCTCCTTAACAGTGCCGTTCCCAGGGCCCAGGTGAGGGGGTCTGCTCACGTGACATTTTGGGGATGCCTTCTGTTACCCCACGGCCTGGATTCCCTGCAGCCTTACTCCCTGGAAAGCACTTATCTTCTAACATACTAGATACTTACATGTTTAGCATCGGTCTAGCCCCACCCTCAACTCAAAACACGTGAAGACAAAGCTTTGTATTTGCTTTCCGTCTGACTCTATTCCCAGTGCCGAGGAGGCAGCAGGGGATCCTTCTGGGGCCTCTTGGGGGCACAGTTCCCACGCATCGTCCACGATCACCGCACCCAGCAGCACGGAGGCGCCCGTGCGTCCACCCACCGCCAGCAAGCCAGCTCCAGGCACCAGGCAAGGACAGACGACGCTTGCTGGGGTCACCTATCTGCATGCTCCAGCACTCAGCCGGTGGGACCCCGAGGGTCCCTGAGGCCGCAGCTGCTTTCATCATAGTCTGATGATCACCGGGTCTTCCCGGAGCTGATGTGTGCACTGCATGGCGGGTTCTGCGCAGACCCCAAGCCCTGGTGCAGCCCTGAGGCCTTCCCCACCCACAGCTGCAGTGCAAAACCCGGTCACTTCCAATGCCCTTGATGGAACGAAATGTCGAGTGTATGAGATCTTGACCCCCGAGTCCACGTCTCTTCAGCGTTCTGCCCGACCGCTCAGAAGGCGTGCCTGCAGAGCTTCTGCCCCAGGCCCATGTAGAGGAAATGCATTTGTTCCATCGGTTGAGCTGCTGTATGGAACACACATATGGTACACATGTATGGAACACACGTACGGAACACACGTACAGAACACGCTTTTCACTGGAAAAAAGGATGTGCAAAAACTCCAGTTGTTCAGCCTTGGGTGTCCTGGCAGACTTTTTTTTTTTTTTTGAAAATGAACAAAGTGAGCCTGTCTCATTCAAAGAAAATAGCTGACAGCAAATAAAATTCAAGCTTTCATGCAAAAATCAGGATTCTGAAAAACTTGTGTCCACTACCATGAGCTCACCACCCTTCCCACTTAAAAGACTTTTCTGCTAAGATCGGTGATATCCCCAAAAGTGATTTAAAAATACTGATTAAGGAACCGTCAGCATGTGGAAGATCCGCATAACTCGGTGAACAAAGGCCCAGTGTGTGAGGTCACGAAAGCATGGGTGGACGGAGTCCTGTGCACAAGACAGACCGCTGGGTTCTCCTGAAACGAAGTGAAATCTCACTGATACGGTTTCAGATTCCACATCACAAGCAGCGTTTAAAAAACCACCGCCTGTCCAGTGCTGGAAGACGATCAAGGACGAAGATCCTCATGATTTGCAAAGGTTGTTAACACGGCCCTTTTGTTTTCAAATACAGATCTGGGTAAGGCTTAGATTCTCCATTTACCCCTGTACTTCATGACCAAAACACGCCACAGAGGATGGACCCAGAGCTTGATGAGAGGCCAGCGGATTTCTCTTAAGCCAGAGATTTACCACAATGTGAAACTATATCACGCTTCTCCCTAAAACTTTTTGTTTGGGAAAGTATATTTTTCATACAATTGTTATTTTTGTTAATATGTCATGGGTTTATTGCTATTTTGAAATGAATACAGGTTTCCAAATGTCTCAGGTTTAATTTCTAATAAGGTATTCTAATGCGTATTACTATTGGTCATTAGAACTCACATAAGCAAAAGCTCTTTGGCACTTTTCATGGTTTTTAAGAGTGTTGAGGGGTCCCCAGGCCAGTTTGAGAAGGGCCGCCGCAGGGTGACATGTCTGGGAGTGGCGCTGTCCAGGGGAGGAATCTGGGTTTCTTCAGCTCCAGGAGGGGACAACACATTGCTCCTGGCAGTGGCTGTTCCAATTCACACTCCGCCATGCAGGAGTTTCCATTACCTGACGTTCTTCCTGGTCTCCAGTAGCCACGTGACCTCAGTCTGCGGTCCCCCTCCCCAACTCTGAGGGAGGCTGATCGTCGTTTCACGCTGACTGGCCTTGGACCTTTGGCCCTGTTCTTTTTTCATATGAATTTAAACATCATCTTGTTCATCTCAAAACAAAATGGAACAGAAAGCAGTACAATCGAGAGTATGGTTGGAATTACATTCACAAAATGACAACACGGAACTTTGGCGCTCCCGGGAGTATGCTAAGCCTCTCTGGTGCTCAGGTATTCTTTGGACGTTTCAGTAAGACTGCGTCGTTTCCTTCGGTGTAGGTCCTCTTCCTTTGGGGGTAAATTCATTCCAACTCTGAATGGGGTGTTCCCTCATTCTCATTTTTAACAAGTTTAGGGTGGTTTAAGGAGCTCCCGATCTTTCATCTATTTGGCTTTCTGGGTATACAAAAATGAGATCTGAAAACAAAGGAAACTCTGCTTTCCTCCTCTCTTATCCTGCTTATTTTGTTTATCTCAATGCATTAGCGTCAAAACAACAAGGAACACTACGGCCGAAAACCAAGCTCATCGGCCTGGCTCCTGGTTTGCGTTTTCAGTGCCAACATGCTGCTTTGCTGAATCCCCTCAAATATTTTGGCATTAGGTGACATCATCATTTTTTTCTCCTTAATGGACCAAGAACTAAGGAAGAAATCAGAAAGTTGTTGAGGACACGTTGCCGCTGCCGACGAAAGGCACTGACCCCAGGAAGGTCTGCGGCTGGGCTCTGCTGGCCGCCCCCTGCTGAGGTGGTGGAAAGGGCATGAATCAGCAACTCCGGTTAGAGAGGGTGAGAAACCACTTCTAACCCAAGCACAGCAGCGACCTGCGGCGTGCTCTGACGGATGCCTGGCGGTTACTGAAGCACAGTGCGTCATGACTGCGACTCTAGAGAGGCTTCAAGGTGCAGAAGTCGCCACATCATTGAGAACCTCCATCTGTTACTTCTTGCGGGAGCGTCCAGCCTAACCACCTTCCTGCCAGGGCCGCGAGCACCCTTTGCTCTAGAGGGCTTGAGGAGGCTCGGAAACCCCACACTGGCCCCTGGGAGCTGCTAGCCAGCCGCAGTGGTCAGCAGCTGGGGCAGGTGCCTGTGTCATGGCTGCGTTCCCAGCATCCAGGGTGGCACAGGTGCCCAGTGGGAGCCCAGTGCATTTGTAAGCAAATATACTGGGTGGTGTCTTGCCTTTGAGGCAGGTGGGTACCTGAGCTGGAAACCCATCTGAGCAAGCTCCCAAAACTCAGGTCTGCGTCACCAGATGTGTCCACAGCCTCTGTCCTCCTGGGACCACTTCCGCGTCTCAGCAGGCACTGTAGCCGCCACACTGGCTTGCAACCTCTGTACACCTCTTCCTAACTGCAGGGTCAGCGGCATCATCTGGCAGCTGGAAACGGGCACCGCAGCACTGGCCACCGTTCATTAAGCCCTGGCGACACTCTGCCTCTCATCCCACAGCAGCATGGGCCAAGTCCTCAGCACACGGGCTCTGGGGAGATCGCCGAGGAGGGTGGAACGCCCAGGACCCTGAGGGCAAAGTGAATTCTGCTTGCCCAGCTCTCCGCTGGGTGCCACAGAACACGCTGGCCTCTCCTTCACACAGACAGGCCTGGAGCACCCTCTGCACCACCATGGTCCAGGCTGGTCCCGCACCTAGTGGAGCCCAAGCTGCCCCCGTGCCTGGCTGACCTCAAGACCCCCGAGAGGGTTGAGAGGGTTGAGAGCTGCTGCTGCCTCTCGTGGGATGACCACAGCACTGCCTGGCAGGATGGCTGCCTTCACACCTGCCGTCACGCCGGCCTCCACGCCTGTCTCCGTGGCCTGCCTCCACGCCTGTCTCCGTGGCCTGCCTCCATGCCTGCCTCCGTGGTCTGCCTCCATGCCTGCCTCCGTGGCCTGGCTCCACGCCTGCCTCCGTGGCTGCCTCCACGCCTGCCTCCGTGGCCTGCCTCCTGCCTGTCTCCGTGGCCTGCCTCCACACCTGCCTCCGTGGTCTGCCTCCTGCCTGTCTCCGTGGCCTGCCTCCACGCCTGCCTCCATGGCCTGGCTCCACACCTGCTTCCGTGGCCTGCCTCCTCGCCTGCCTCCTGCCTGTCTCCGTGGTCTGCCTCCACGCCTGCCTCTGTGGCTTGCCTCCATGCCTGTCTCCATGGCCTGCTCACCCCGTAGCCAGAGGGAGATTTCTGAACCCTGGGTCAAACCATGCTGCTGACCTGCTGACCCACCTGCCACAGAACCTTCTGTGGGCAGCAACTTGCCTAATTCCAGGAGATGACTCACACACGCCTGGCCCCAGCCTCCTTAGCAGCCAGGAAAACCAAACCCCCAAGTCCCAGCCAACGAGGCTTATAGAGAATTCAGCTTCTGGAAATCTGGTGCTTCTAGAAAGAGCCTGTACCTGGTGGAAGGGCTGGCAGTGAGGTAGCTGTGGCTGCTCCACCACCCGCCTCTCCCCTGTGGATGTCAGATCCAGAGCTGCAATAACACTCGCAATGATCTTGAAAAACACGAACACTCCTCCCCACAGGCTGCTCGGCCCTCCGTGGCCTGGCTGCTGGTGACCGGCCTACTGCTGCGCCTGGGGCCTGCTCCGGTGTCCTCTGCCTCTGGGCCTTCACACTGGCGATTCCCTGCGTGGCTGCTGTTCCCAGCTCTGTGTATGTCTGGCTCCGGGTCCTCAGACCAATCCCCTCCCTTTGAGCACTTATCACAACCTGCAACCATTTCTCTACTGACTGATTTGTCTTCCCCCCATGGGGAAAGCGTAAGCTCCATGAGTCCAGCCTTTGTGCCATCCACCATGATGTCTCCAGGGCCTAGAACATTCAATAGGGCCGGCATGCAAGCAGTTATGACTTTTATTGGTGTCATTGCTAAGGAGGGCTGGAAACACCTGATGTTCCAAACAGACGAATCAAAAGCCTCCCAGAAGTCCCCCTGGGGTTTCCATCAGGCGTCGGAGGCCACTTAAGGACAGAGGCAGAGGTCCCGGTGAAGGAGGACGCGGGGTTCCCTTCGGGAGAGAGAGCTCACCGCAGCTCCAGCCTGCCCTGGCCCGTTTCCATCTGCCTTTATTTTTGGGATCCATCCATCGGGACATCCTCAAGCCAGCAAAAGCAAACCGGGCAAGAATGAAAAAATCTACACTTCATATCAAAGCCATTTCAAGTGTCACTGATGGTAACAACACTGGAGAGTGGATCTCGGACATCCTTACTCGGGGTGAGCCCCAGAGGCCCTGGCCTGTGTCCAAGGAAGGGCAT
>PVKP010032909.1:0-25492 GCA_004027715.1 Plecturocebus donacophilus | reverse complement strand
AAAAAAAAAAAAAAAAAAAAAAAAAAAAAAAAAAAAAAAAAAAAAAAAAAAAAAAAAAAAAAAAAAAAAAAAAAAAAAAAAAAAAAAAAAAAAAAAAAAAACAAAAAACAAAAACCAGGGAGAAGCTTATAAAACTAAATATGGATCTCAGCATCAACAGCTGAACAGAGAAAGGAATTAAAACGCTTTAATTAAAAAATCACGAGTGGATGATAAAGTGTGTAGAAACTGAAAATTTACAAACTATTTAAAACCTGGAATCGCTGACTGTTCAGAAACTACACAGATGGATCATGGGTGGTGGTGAACAGCAGAAAGGGATTATGGATGAATCTGCATTGTTCTAGCTGCTCCCCATGCCACCCGTCTCCGAGGAAAGCCTGTAACACAGAAACAAGAACTCAGTTAGTTTCCCCAGTGGCCAGCTGCACCTCATCTCTACCTGGTTTATGAAATGTGAAGAGTAAATAATCAGTGCTGGAGTATCAAGGGAGACATTAAGGTTTCTTAAATTTACCCGTACCATAATCCTTTAATCCTTCCAATGCAAGCACGTGGAGGTGTATCACCTCAGAACCAAGGGAAACAGAGCCCTTGGTTACCAAATGTTCCTCAAACTAGGTTTTCTTTTAGTTCCACAGTGGGCTAACCATGGAGAATACTTTCTGAAAACATGCTGCTCACTAAAGAGTGCTCACAATACACAGAAGCAGTATTTCTTTATTGCTGGGCTCACTTTGGCTCCTCCGATACTGCTGGCAGAATACCAGTTTAGGAAAGAAACACTCATCTGAGAGAGCCTCAAGGGTTTAATGCTGAGACAACTCAATGCCTTTACTTAAAAAGCCCTGGATTTCTATCAATGTGTAGGATATTATGAGGTAATACAGTTTTAAAGGTTAAGAGATGTTAAAAAGAGATATAAAAAGGGTAACTATGGGTAAAGAATTATACTGATTTATTGGTTTTTGGGATTTTTTTTGGGGGGGGGGCGGAGGGAGACGGAGTCACCCAGGCTGCAGTGCAGTGGCATGATCTCGGATCACTGCAACTTCCGCCTCCCAGGCTCAAGCAATTCTCCTGCCTCAACCTTTGGATTAGCTGGGATTACAGGCGCACACCACCATGCCCGACTTTTCGTATTTTAGTAGAGACACGGTTTCACCATGTTGGTCAGGCTGGTCTCAAACTCCTGACCTCAGGTGATCCACTTGCCTCTGCCTCCCAAAATGCTGGGATTACAGGCATGAACCACTGTACCTGGCCTTAAATTCTGAAAAAAGTTTTCAGGACTTAAAAGTAGCAGACAAAATAGTTTGTTTCAACTATGTAGCTCACTCTACAAAGCTCCTAGATCTTGTCAAGCCATATCCATCTAAACATACCAGACTACAATGCCTTTCTTTCTGTTTCAAAGAGGTCATTTGAGGTCCTGGAATCCAATTTACGGCTTTCAGGGAAAGGTATTTAGGTACTCAGTATGCTTCAATGGTAGGTAGGTAGGCACCAAGACTTTGCTCTCATTTTGAATAGAACCAAATGTATAAGACTTCTTTTCAGTTCATAAGTTATTTCATAAAGATTTTAGATTGATTGGCATAAAATATTTGTGATATGTGGTCATGAGAACATGACCGGTAATTCACCATCTGTATCCCTTCCACACAATGCAAAGCCAAAAGCTGGGTAGAAAAGCAAGGGCCAGAAAACTGAAGAATCCTTCAACTATAAAACTGTATTTATTTTTAGTCACAAATGGTTTCTCCACCTCAGCATTAAGGGAATATTTAGTTCTTAAAAAGCGGGCAGATTCGTGCCGATTTTCAAAAAAGAAACTACTAGATACCATTAGATTTAGGACCTAGAAATTTAAGTTTATGAAAATTGGTGGTAGCACTCTGGCCCCACCAGAGCTCTAGAAGAAATGCCCTGAATGTGTATCACGCCCAAATGGGGATTTGCTGGAGTGGGGGAGGTGAGGGAAAAGGAAATACTGTCAAATACCGAGTCAGGCACTCTAGAATAGAAAACCACATGGGGGAGCTCTAGGCTTTAAACAAATTTAAAACGGAGGGCCTTTAGATGTAGTGATGGTAGCTAGCCCCTTAAACATCCCAGCAGTCCTTCCTTGGGAATAGTCATTAGGTTAAGAGGCCTTCAAAATCAAGAACTAGATAAAATAAAACCAGGTCCCTTGGTGGGGGGGAGATGGTATCAGCATGATTAAGTCCAAACTACAGAAGGAGCAAGTTTACTAAGGGAGAGAACTGGACCACATGATAAAGGAGCAACTAAATTAAACTCCTAACTGGACAAGGTTTGCCCATCTAATCCTTCATGCAGACTTGGGCCGTGTAACACTTCTTCACAAGCCCAATCTGGGATGGAGTGGCCACAATAACATCAGAAAACAAGGAAATATATTGGAATACTATGGACAGGCATGGTGGCTCACGTCTGTAATCCCACCACTTCAGGAGGCCGAGGTGGGTGATCGATCACCTGAGGTCAGGAGTTTGAGATCAGCCTGACCAACATGAAGACACCTCATCTCTAAAAAAAATAAATTATATATATATATAGATGAATACTAAGTTTTTTTAAAAAATGTCAACCAATGGGGATGCTGGAAAAGGGAAAATAACTCTTCAGTGAGTTCAATAATGCCCTGGGAAGAGCATTATACTTTCGGCACTGTGGCAATGTGTACTTTGGTTGAATGGAAGGCTATCAGAGGCTTTATGCTACTATTCTAAACCATTTCTACTGTTTTATGAGAGATCCGTGCCCACCTTAGTGTAAGAAAATGAATAAGGTTTTAGGGAGGTTAGTATGATTGAGTAAAAGTAAAGCTTAAGTTGTTAGTCCTGGCTAGTCACTCATAATCTATGAATTTAAATTATCTTTAGGGCTTCTGTTTTTTAATCTGCAAAATGAGGGGATCACTGTATCACAGATTAGTTGTTCCTTAAGGTTCCTTCCAAATGTAAGTATGTCACTTCCTACCTGTGATAGTGTTGGTGGGGAGGAGAAAAGGTACAGCAAGGAATAGGAAAAAGTGCAAAGAAACTTGGTTGACTATCAGAGTTGGTTTAGGATGAGTGGATGGCATCATGTCGAATTGTGGATAATGTCATAGGTTGGCTGAGATATATTTAATGTCACAAAGAGGGATAATGCTAATTCAGAGGAATGCAGAGCAGAAAGAAGCTGCCTAATTTTATTAGACTTATCCCACTTTGCCCCTCCTCTTCATTCTGGGTAAAAAAAAGTATGTTCTTTGAATGTATGACTTGGAAGAGATCCTCATGATAACCATTCACCAGAGGAAACCTGGGATGAACACCTTGTTAGCTGCTGCTGGCAAGGTAAGGCCATTTGAGAAGTCAGATAAACTTCCTCACTAATGAAGCTTGTTGCCAATTACAGAGGACCCTCAGGATCTAAATTGCCATAGGCTCATATCTCTTTGTGGGAATATTGACAAAGGATTATAAAATTAACTTGGGATTCCAAAAGCCCATGTTGGTTATACAGGCTTTCTGGTTGAAGAGCCACAAGTCACAAGCCCCCAACCCTTTACCCTTCACAGCACACAGTGAACTAAGGTTCTTACTGCGCCAACTTTATTACAGCTAGAAACACAAATATGGCCAAGAAGGCCTGCTGATAGCTTAATCATTAAATAATTCTTAAAAAAAAAAAAAAAAGTTAACGGAGAAGCTTTTATTCATTAACACAGAGCCTAACACATTGTTATATTGCAAGGCAGAATAAAACTACAAAGAAAAGGTAACAAACAAGAAAGAGTAAACTGTGGCTCTAGATAAAGAATTTAAGTCAGACCCTGAAACAGGCACTCAGCTGAAATGGCCTAAACCTAAACAAGGGTTACCACTCCCCCCACCCCCACCCAGTTATCCCCCAAAGTAGCAAAAAGGAAACTGTAACAAGCTCACAATAGTTTCATTCTCACCAATGTTAACAAAGGAAAACAAAATGAACCAAATAATACTGGAGGAGGTGTCTCAAGATATGCAATCAGTAGGGAGAGAATCTCTGTTTCTCGCCTTTCAGTTTGTTAGTTACACATGGCACGGCAGAGGTGGTGGTGGTGGTAGCTGAAGCCCCGGTACCCTTAGCAGCAGACACAACATTTAGAGCCAGGAGAGGGATGGGTTTCATGCCAAGCAGACTGGAGACACAAGGGGCGGTCGGAAGAGGGTTGGGGAGGCTGGAGGGTGCGTCGGAGGTCCCCGCTGTGGCGAGCGAGGGGGTGGTGGTGGAGGAGGAAGAAGAAGAAGGGGTGGAGGGTTGAGAGAGGTTGATGCTGAGGTGATCAGGGATCGTGACGGAGGCTGCCTGGGAGGAGGGTTTAGCGTTTTCTAAACTGTAACAGAGGAAAAAAGGAACAAAAAAAAGGGTGGGTGGAAGGGAAGACCACAAAAGGGAATAAGTACAGGACAAAAACTGCTTCAGTTATATCAGTAAGTGCCTCTGGTTGACAATTAGGAAAACCTAATATCAACTTGTGACAAGCTCTCTTTTAGCCTGTGTCCCACCCTCTAAATGCTTATACTTCCATTCCACCAAGCTACTTAAAAAATGCTATGGCGTAGAAAAAGCTGACAAAGAAATCAAATCACAGAGCACGTACTTCCATATATCTGACACACTGACCCAACCCAGATGTTGAAGGAATGATTTCAAGTAGAAAATGAAAGATACTCATCAATCACCCAACAACAAAAAAATGTTTCCTCCAATCAAATGTCAATTTCCTATTCTAATGGAAAATCAATTAACCCGAAATTACTTTTGAAGCTTTGAGTATTTATAAACACAATTTTTAAAAATCCTTCCACCTGTAGTATTGAAGTCTGCTTACATTTCCACAACAAACCAATATTAGGGTGGAAGGAGACAAGAAACCAAAGTAGGTCACTAATTTCAAATTTCAAAGAATGCAGCATTTTCAGAGAAAAATGCTGAGAACAGAAATGTAGATAAGAACTATGAAAGGTTTTCGTGGGAGGTGGTATAAAAAGTTCTTTGTTTTTGACTGATCATACTTCTAATGTGGACCTTTCAGAAATGGAAAAGAGAAAACTCAAGCATCACCTAAAAATTCTTATTTAGAAAGTGAAAATGCTGCTGTTTCTACTCCTAAAATAACCTCCACAGAACAGTAAGGATATGTGTCTTCCAAATGCCTGTACATGCCTAAGTCAGAACTACATATATTTGAGAAGTTTGTCTGGACAATTGAGCCCACAAACCTAAGTCTTCAAGAGCAGAAAGGCTCCCCTTAAAAGCTCATTTTGTTTACCTATGTCCAAGGACAGCTGCGATCCATAAAGGAGAGGGATACAGAACTCCACTAACTATATAAAAGGACTCAGACTGCCACCACAAAAAATTTAGACAGGAGAAAATGCTCAGAAGCCAGTAAAATCCTTCTTGTCTTAAAAAAAATAAAAACAAAAAACAAAAAAACCCTTCTGACTTCTGTACTTAAACTGGACCAAGATGAGAAAGAATAAGCTTTATACATGCATAGTCCTTGCTTCGGTGTTAGATGAAGCTCTGAAAAGTATTGACCCTAATCCATGGTTAGGATGATCCTGAACTGCCATTCAATAAGAATGATCCTGAAAAGAGTGACTCTAACTGGAGAATTCTATTTCCTTACAATGCAGCCACTGACCTATTGCAGGGGGTAGGCAAGCAGGTCACATTTAAATTTTATGAAAGGCAAGCCTATCAAAAGAACAAAACCAATTCTAGCTTTCAAAAACATGATTGTTGCTACTGAAAACTCCCCTCCAAAATCCTAGTTAGAAATAAGAAAAATATGCTCTCGATTCTCTTCATAACAAATAAATCTTTCACCTTTTACTAAAGATTTCCGTGGAGAGGAACAATTGTGAGTTTATAACTGAATTTTTTGACGTCCTGCTTAGGCAGGGCTCATGTAAAAAAAAAAAAAAAAAAAGAAAGAAGAAAAATAATTCTTGTAATTCCAGCACTTTGGGAGGCAGATCACTTGAGGTCTGGAATTGTGGAGACAAGCCCGACCAACAAGGTGAAACCCCATCTCTATTAAAAGCACCTCTGCCAACAACTTCTATGTAAAAGTGTGGTACTAACATTTCATTCTGAACATTAAGGACCTAGCGTGCTTAGTGGACGGACAAGAAAACAAATCTAGGAATGGGAAAGCTTTTCTACACCAAGAGTAGCAGCACCTCAAGATATGAAGAGACCTAAGGCAAAAGACAGATTGCTACTGGGGAACTGGTATGTTCTTAGCTAGGGCTAAATAACCATGGCATACGTACATGGTCAGTACAAGCATGACAATACAGACCATATATTTATGAATTCCTTTCCCCATACTAGTTTCAGGAACTCATGTAAAACTTTTATGACAAAGAGACCAGACACTTATAAGAAAGGTAAATGACAACTAGCCAACACTCTCCATTAAAAGGGACCTAAGGGCCTCACTGCCAACAATGCTTTAAAATGTTAATAAGCAATTAGACTTAAGCTCAAGAGTTGAGAAAGCGTACTATAAATGACTGTAGGATCCCATTTGACTGTGACCATTGTCCTAAAATTCTGAGTGTAGTAACATTAGCTAGCTATGGATAAGGGGGAAAAAACCCTCAAGAAATCATTAAGGGATGAGATTGGGGGAGGGGTGAGATAAAAAACATACTTCACACTTC
The DNA here is from genome assembly GCA_004027715.1 of Plecturocebus donacophilus. Taxonomy (NCBI): domain Eukaryota; kingdom Metazoa; phylum Chordata; class Mammalia; order Primates; family Pitheciidae; genus Plecturocebus; species Plecturocebus donacophilus. The sequence continues at coordinate 18,758 of PVKP010032909.1, read as the reverse complement.
TCTAAAACATTCCAATACCTGTGCTTCCCACATTCCCACAAGCTTTGAACAGTAACACGTGCAATTTGAGGAAAATGGGTGTTTCCAGAATAAATGATAATTGCTACCTCCAAGAAACTCCCTTGCTGCCCTATTACTCCACTGTCGTTATTTCAATTAAGGGTGCTCTGAACCCCAAATCAAAGAAAGAATAGTCTATATGCTATGTAGAACAAGAGAGACCCACATTTGATTTTGTCAGTGAGTGCTCTAGCCAGAAGACTCTCCTATCATGGGCCATTCTTTCCACTTCCCAAACCATCAAGTTAAATTCTGGCAATCATGTTCCTCCCTCCCCAACCCCTTGCAAACTTACTGCAATTTGTTTACTTTTTCTGCTACACTCAAAGAAAGTAGGGCTAGCAAACAAAGTCTGGCCATCTCTACCCATTCCCCATGTAATCTCATATTTAATAATATACTGCAGCTTTCCCCAACATGTTACTGTGTTGGTATGAATAAGACAAAAGGTAGGGCAATCTTACCTGACATTGATTAGATATTGAGCCAGGCTAATGCTGGCAGCAGATCCAGTGATGGTAACCTGCCTATCAGTAGATCCTTCCACTGGGTTCGCAATTTTGATCTGCGCCCCAGACATCTGACGGATCTCATTGATTTTGGCGCCTTGACGCCCGATTATGCAGCCAATCAACTTAAGGGAGAAAATCAAGGCACAGTGAATTAGAGTTGCATGGCTAAATCCAAGAATCCCACCCTCTCCTCTAGCTCCTACAACTTGGGTCACAGAAAACGGCAATGAAAACTACTTTCTTTTAACATCGTTTTTTTTTTTTTTTTAACACAGTCTCACCCACCCTGTGGCCAGGATGGAGTGCAGTGGCATAATCTCAGCTCACCGCAACCTCCACCTCCCGGGTTCAAGCCATTCTCCTGTCTCAGCCTCCTGTGTAGCTGGGACTCTAGGCATGCACCACCACACCCAGCTAATTTCTTTTTATATTTTTAGTAGAGACGGGGTTTCACCATGATGGCCAGGACGGTCTCGATCCCTTGACCTTGTGATCTGCCCGCCTCAGCCTCCCAAAGTGCTGGGATTATGGACGTGAGCCACCATGCCTAGCCCTTTAAAAAAAAAAAATTCAAACAGGGTCTCGCTATGTTTCTCAGGCTAGTCTCGAACTCCTTAGCTGAAGCCATCCTCACACGTCAGTTTCTGTCCCTCTGTGCTCCAGTACCTGGGATTACAGGTGCATACCACCAGGCCCAACTTCATCCTATACCCTTTACCCATATACTTTTGATCAAAAAACTCAATTAACTCTTGACCCATTCTTCAGTCTAACCACCCATGGTGAAGAGCCAGTTCTGAGCCAACTCACTCTTAGGTCCAAGTATTAGCTCTTCATTATTTCTGTCCTCAGAGTATTAATTCCAAAGACAAAATAAACCAGAGCCAGTGCAAAAATAAACTTATCTCAAAATAAAGGTAGAAATACATTCAGTCATCCTGCCATGATTACCACCTTACTGTAACGACAAGAATTCTGGCCAATTCCTAAGGTGTTTTTGCCTTGGTAAAAGGTAAAAGCAAACGACAAACAAAAGGAAGACTGCTCTACATTTGCACTGTCCAATACTGTCAACAGTAATATGTGGTTACTGAACACCTGAACTGTGGCAAGGGAGACTGAGGAACTACAGTCATTTTATTATTCTCAAGTTAAATACCCACATGTGGTTAGTGGCTATCATATAATCTTGGACAGCACAGATCTAATGTTCATGAATCACTACACTCTGGTGGTGGGGCAGTGGCTCAGGCCTGCAGGCTGAGATGGGCCAATCATTTGTGCTCAGGGGTTTGAGACCAGCCTTGGCAACATGGTAAAATCCCGTCTTTACAAAAAAAAAAAAAATACAAAAATAATTAAGCCAGGCTTAGTGGTGGCACCTGTGGTCCCAGCTACTCAGGAGGCTGAGATGGGAGGATCTCTTAATCCTCAAGATCAAGGTGAGTCACTCCTATAATCCCAGCACTTTGGGAGGCCAAGGCTGGTGGTTCACTTGAGGTCAGGAGTTCGAGACCAGCCTGATCAACATAGAGAAACTCTTACTCCATTAAAAATACAAAATGAGCCGGGCCTGGTGGCACATGCCTATAATCCCAGCTACTCCGGAGACTAAGGCACGACAATCGCTTGAACCCGGGAGGCGGAGGTTGGAGCGAGCCAAGATCATGGCACTGCACTCCAGCCTGGGCAACAAGAGTAAAACTCCATCTCAAAAATAAATAAATAAATAAATAAATAGTAAGACACTGCTGAAAAGATGTCTATTTCTTTAAAACCAATTTTCTTATTTTTATCCCATGCAACCTAACTACACTTACATCGTTTGGAATGGTGAGTTCATGAGAAGTAGTCTGAGCAGATGCATCCAAACCTGCTAAAAAGACAGAAGAGAGCAAGCAAATTCAATGCACAGCATTCAAAACCCCACTGACTTGCACATTAAACTAACAGAAAGAAATAAACTGGAAACCCAGCATTGGCTGTTGGGATTCATCACTAACTTGGAAGCCTCCAAAGAGGAAAGAGGGGGGGAGAAGGGTGTAGAAATAATGCTCGAAAGGTTCTTCTGTACACTCAGAAGAGCTGATTTCATGCCATTTCCTGCAAAGCCCAGACTATTAGGGATGGGGGATGGAAGCAAGGGCAAGGGAGTGTGGTATCCTCAAAGAGGATCAAAATCTAAACAAGTCCTTCTGTACTTCTACCCCTTTCCTGCTGTGTTCCATATTGTATCTCACCTGATGCTCACTAGCACCAGTGCCAATATTATGCCTGTTAATGGGTACCATGGACTTTTGGCACACATGCAGAGTTGCTTTAAATATACCTTTATCAGATTAACGCCCTCCACCACCCCCTATCCTCCTAACTTAGACTGGAAGGTCAGACAGAATGAAATGGCAGTCAGGTGAGGGGACTTCATTTCTCCAGATTTACTCCCTGTCTTTTGCTCAATAATTTTGTTCTGGCTTTCGTTTTCCAAAGAAAAAGAAAAAAAAAAAACCCATCAGCAAATACCCATACCCATCTTTAACAACACCTGGACTGAACCAGGTCAGCTGGCTAACACTCAAGCTTAGTCCTGATCTCAGCTATGGCTGCTGGTCTCAACATTTTTAGAAGGGGGTTGGCCAGATCCATCAAGGGACCCTCGGGGGCACCAGGCCCGCCCCTTTGCTCTCTCAGCTCCTCTCTGCCATGTGCATGTTGCTGGTATGGTTCATGGGCAGTGAAACAAGACTCCCACCAGTTTATTAATATAACAGTAGAATACTACAGATTTTTTTTTTTTAATCATTACCCCAATAGCCTTTCACCTCTGGAGAGCTGGATTCAATGCCTGTTAAGATACAAGTGAAAATGAGTTTGGTGGTCTCATCCTAACCCTATCGGACAAGTTATTCCTTATACAGAAAAGCCCCAAAAACAGAACAAAACAAAAACGAAAACAAAAAAACACTACACAATTTGGCACAAATGGATGGTCTCTACCCAAGCCTGTGAATTGCTGGTGGAGAGAAAGGGGGTGCTGATCAGATCAAGGGGGCAACAGTCAGGATGGGCTCAAAGAAATATCAGCCTACCCTTTGCCTGACAAGCATCCCCAAACCTCACCCCCAAACCTTCCAGGGCTTTTTTTTCTTTTAGAATAACTGACCCCAAATGAAAACCACGTTAACAAACACATTACCTCCTTGGGCTTAGCCATAGTAGACAGGCAAGTTTAAACCAGCAGGATGCTGGGTAACGAAGTTTGTTTTAAACAGATGTCAAGCTGAGACCTTGGGACTGGCCTCTCTCTTGCACTACACCTTACAGAAATAAACACTGAGGTATCCATACCACTGAATCCGGTGTTGCCATGCGTCATGGGAAAATGAGACTGTTGCATTGCCAACTGGTGCAGCTTGGTCAACTGCAAGGAGGAAAAGGAGGTTGGCATTAGAATATTTAACAGAGCCAGGGCTCAAACACATTCAAATGAGAAAATTCAGGTCCTGATCCCCAAAATTGACTCTACTACTCAAACTACAACAGAGGGTAGGGATGGGGTTTACATCACAATCCTGGGGATTGGCAGAATATGAAGGGTAAGGGTTAGAAATAGAAAGGGTGTCTGTAAGAGAATGAATGCATTTTGGGTGTGTGAACAGAAAAGCAACAGCACTTGCCCAACAACCGTCCCCTTGTGGGCTACTTAATGAAGGTAGTTTGCAGCCATTGCAACAGTTGCCGCAGGGACAAGCACAGACAGGCTAGGTAAACAAACTGTGCAGTGGTGCTAGGGAAAACACACCATGCAGGGTTTCATCAGTATTGGGGAGAGGGAAGGAGATGAGGGGGGCAGGGAGACTGGAAGGAGGAGAGAAGTTAAGAAACCATACTGGGTTTACTCCCATCACTGCCACCACTGACTACTACAGCTAATTTTTATTCATCTATATAAACTGTCCTGTCACAAAATAATTCTTTTTCACGTCTACTTCCCTCTCTCCTCGGGCCTACCACTAACCAACACCCAAACTCAACTTCCCAAGTCTAATACTCAGTACCTGAAAAGGTTAGTAAGGATAAAAGAAAAGTGCAGAAAGAAATGCCCTTGAAATCTAAATACCAGCACTTTTAAATAGGAGGCTTAGCGGCAAGGAAGGTTTAATTCTGAAATGTTCAGGTTCCTATCCCTCTCTGTGTAAATAAGCCCCTTCCCCATCCCTCCAAATACTTTTAAATTGTCACCTCAGAGTAAGGAGTACCCAAGGGCAAACCCAACCTCCCAATACCCCTATGGAAAGAAGAGCATGCAAGGAAGCACAGTCCGAATGTCAAAATTTAAACTGTGCCCTGAGGTAACAAATCACAGTATAATACATGGAACATTTCTCTTTTAGACAGGGTAATCTGAAACACAGGGGAAAGGAGAAGCTAGTATGTTGAATTAAATTTCAGGGGTTAAATGTCAAAAGGCAAACAAGGCATTACCCTGATTAAAGGGCTGAAATATGGGATTGACCTTGTGAAGAAAACAGTATTGCAAATGCTAAAGACCCAACTCACTTCTGGCTACTTGGGAGAAAGGAGTGAGACAATTTTGGATGGGAGAGGGAGCTTTTCAAAACAAGAAGTGAAAACAAAACTTACATCTGGCTGTGGAATGGCATACTGTCCTTGAATGGTATAGGCCTACAAAAGGAGGAAAACAGTTCCTATTAAAAACCAATCACGGACAGCTACCCAGTGAGGGGGAAAAAGACGTATCAACTAGCCAGGAAGCCAGAGTTGAATTACAGAATGGGGGAGGCCAGAGATTGAGGCAGTAGATGGAATCTCACAAATACGGTCAGACCCAAATTGGCCTTCTTTGAACCCTAAGTATAACTTTATTCCGGGTATTCTATAAACGTAGTCAAATTCCCTGCAATTAAAGGCAAAATATACGTAACTTTCTTAATGAAAATGTGGGAAGTGAGATTAGCAATGCCTCGATTGACCAAGCCCACTCACTCTTCCTCCCTGTATACAAAATAGCCTAGGAGGAATAATGGTCTCTTCCCTCACCACCCCAACCCTTCTACCAATTGTGGTGATGTGGGAGATCTGTATCTGCACAAACCTACATGGCATGTTTTGAAACATTTCCTTTTTTCCCAACTTGTTTTTCTATCTGCCTAAAGACCTTAAGAACACTGGACGCTAGCTGAGGCCCTAACACTAGGGAGTTGATCACAAGTACACAAAAACCACTGTGTTCTAATTCCTGTCTTCTCCCACCTCCCCTCCATAAAACGCACTTGCAGCTCCCACTATGCCCTCCTCCCCCCACAACATAACCTCCCAAAAAGGGAGCTGGGTCTTCAGGACAATGGGGTGGGGAACAAGGAGGAAAGGAAGAGGGAACAGGGAGGGAAGGTAAGGAAGGAGTGGCTGGTTAACAGGATGTGAAGCTTCTCACATCACAGTGGCCAGTACCCCCAAAACTATACCCAGGTGGGGGTGGAAGGAAGGTGAAAATGGGGTAGGAGTGGGAGAAGGGAAGAGGGGTTGAACAAAAAAAATTAAAAAAAAAAAAAAAAAAAAAAAAGTTGGTGTTACCATCTGGTGGGCTACGCGGCCTGGGTGAAATGAGGTTGGGGGGGGTCAGTCCAGGTCCCCGTGGACAGGTGGTGTCCACAACACCAAAAATCACCAGCGCCACTGGCCCCCCGCGTGTTGGCAGTCTCGGCTGAGGCGGAAGGATTGAGTGAGCCTTGGAGACTGAACATCCCCTCTCACCTCTAGAGGTGGTCCCTCCAGGTCAGGGTTGAGGCACATGGACGGGGTGGTGTGGGGAAAGCTCGCACTGTCGCTGCCTGTGCTGTACCTGTCCTGTGGATAAATAGAGGATTTCAGTCTCCAGGGCTGTCAATCCGGCACCTTGTCACCAGCATGAAATTCACACAAAAAAAAGTTTATTTTTTTTTTCTTTTTTCCTTTAAAAAGGAGCTCAAACACAATTTGAAACGAGCTGTAATCAGTGAATTAAAAAAAAAAAAGTTACCTAGTGGCAGATTTCACACTGCACAATTGGGCTATTTTAAGTAAGAATGAAGGGGTGGGGCAACAGAGCTGATGCCAGCTCCTGGTCAGTGTGGGATTAAGCTGAACCCCTACAGAGCCCACTTTGCCACAAAGGAACAAAAGACACAGGTCCATCTGTGGACATTGTATATTTAAAAAGGCCTGTGGGAACGATCCATGACAGGGCCACTCATAGAAGAAACTGTAAGTTTTTAGACGGTGGTCAACTAAATAAAGGGGAGGGAGGGAGGAAGGGTAAGGAAGCAAAGAGGTATGAAGGGGGAGGTGTGATGGGGAAGGGAAAAAAAGGAAATGAAGAATTTTAAGCAGACAGGATTGCTGCCACCCAGTATGGGACTCTATATTCCAAAAGGGAGTGGGAGAATCCAGAAGAGCAGGAACCTGGAGTTCCTGGGAAGGAAAAATTCCAAAGGCTAACCCCTCCTGGCTACACTGACTCTGGGCCTTTGCTTATCCTGCGCAATTCTGACTGTCTAAGACTGAGAGCCCTTTGCCCAAACCAGTTTGTACAAGGCTAGTGCTAAAAGCAAGGTACTAAACTCAAGGTAATACTGTGATGTAACTGACCTTCCTATGAAAGTAGCTATGATAACTACATGACAAACTAAATCCCTAAAAACGTGTTCATTTTTATGACAATTCAACAGAATGTGAATGAGATGGACTCCAAAGTTTATTCTTGCCCTCTAAATGGCTCCCAAATCAAATGCAAATAAGATGAAACTAGTTAACTAAATATGCTTATAACAAACCAGCCCCCAGTGGGAAAAGGTATTTTGAGCAATGCACTTGCTTAGGTAGCTACCAAAATCGGACACTATTTCAACCTGAATCCCAATACAGTTGTCCCTAAGTGTTTCTAGGTTATCAGTGGGAGATTAGTTCTAGGATCCCCCCACAGAAATAAATATCCATGAATATGCAAGTCTTTTTTTTTTTTTTTGAGACAGAGTTTCACTCTTGTTGCCCAGGTTGGAGTACAATGGCATGATCTTGGCTCACTGCAACGTCCACCTCCCAGGTTTAAGTGAGTGATTCTCCTGCCTCTGCCAGCCGAGCAGCTGGGATTACAGGCATGCACTACCATGCCTGGCTAATTTATGTATTTTTAGTAGAGATGGGATTTCACCATGTTGCCTAGGCTGGTCTTGAACTCCCAACCTCAGATGATCCGCCCACCTTGGCCTCCCAAAGTACTGGGATTATAGGCGTGAGCCACCACACCCAGCCGATATTCAAGTCTTTAACATAAAATGGTATAGTACTTGCATATAACCTAAGCATATCCTCCCATATACTTTAATCATCTATTACTTATAATACCTGATACAATGTAAATGCTACTTTTTATACTGTATTAATGACAAAACAAAGCCTGTACATGTTCAGTACAGATGCAACCACCCATTTTCTCCCTGAATATTTTTGATCTGAGGTAGGTTGAAGGTGGAACCCAGAAACGCAAAGGGCCAACTGTATTTTAAAAACTGACCTACCTATTCCTCAAATACAGTCAGAGCATAGACTACCATGGTCCTGACCAATGCTTTGGTCATAATAATCTAACTTCAGAATAGTTCACATGCCAAAGATCAAGAGTTTAGGTTGGTGAGGAAGGAGCAGAGAGAGGCCAAGGGGGTGCTTTGGTGTTCTTACTCTAACACCAAAGGTCACAGCACCACAGCTCAACATGCTCACCCCCCTTCTATTCTTACATACTTAACTCTTACCCCAGCTGATTTCAGTTATGCCATGTGGGTTCAAACCAGTGTTTATGAGGTTAAGAGCCTAGGGGACAACACACTGGAGTTTGGGAGTGAAGGGGTAGGAGTAGGGGAGGTGAGGTGGAGGGAAGGGGAAGTTTGTAGGACACTCAAATTCAGGACCCCCAAATTTTGAGACCACCATCCAGAATCTCCTTCAGAGGTCCAAGTCTTTGCTACCTTTTATTTAGACCTCTAAATATCACCCCAAACATATAAAACATGGATGGGGTGGGGATAGGGAGAGAAGTAGTGACAGCAGTGATAGTGGGGCAATTCTAACCCAATCCGCCTTAAGTAACCAAGTAAGTTACCTCTTCCGAGTGCCTACAAAACTTCCATTGCCTGCTAAAAATTAAGGCATTCACAGCTTTCTCCAGTACAAAAAATAAAACCAAAAGCAAGTCAAACTATGGCCAGAGTATAGGTTTCAGCAAGCATGCAGAGTGGTTTGGTGTGATGCTGGCAAAGTTGACAATTCAAATATAATCTCTGTTCATTCTAGCCCACCAATAAGAATTTTCTTACCTGACCACCTGCAAAGATGACCGGAGAGCTGGACGGCTTGGGCCGGTACGGGATGGTCACGCCCTTCGGGGGGGACTGGGAGAGAGTCAGAGGGGAAAAAAACAAAAAGAGATAAGGTTTCAAAGCTGCTTCAGCTGTGTGGCTTTAGCTCACACAGGTCAGTTAAATTAAAAACTATTTCCATCCCCTTACCTACACCAAATTGTCTCTGGCTAGACCTAATCTCAAATTATCTACTAAAAGTTATTTGCCTTTAATGCAGTAACTCCAAGGACTACACAATTCAGACTAATTCTCATCAAGGAAGATATGCTTGTAATAATCTTTGACACTATTTCCAAAGTTTTAAAATTTAATGAACATGAAAACTTCTGTAAACATACACATTTTAGTTGGTAGTTTTTATTATCTTACATTTTTTGGCCTGAATAGAAAACAAAGTCAAAACTGGAAATAAAGTAATACTCAAATATTTTGTCTAGAATAATACAGACACCATCTATAAATAGTTCAAAGGCCCAATCAAGATTCTGCTAATCTCTACTTGAAAATTCCAGTTTCTAGCTGGGTGCGGTGGCTCATGCCGGATATCCCAGTACTCTGGCAGGCTGAGGCAGGTGGATGGCTTGAGCTCAGGAGTTCAAGACCAGCCTGGGCAACATGGCAAAATCCCGTCTCTACAAACAGTAACAAAAATAAGCCAGGTGTGGTGGCACATGCCTGTAGACTAAGCTACTGAAGACAGGTTAGAGGATCATTTAAGCCTGGTAGGCAGAGGTTGCACTGAGCCGACATCACATCACCGCACTCCAGCGTGGGTGACAGAGAGACCCGTCACACACAAACACACACATACAAAAAAGAAAGAAAAAATTCCAGTTTCATTTCTCACCAATGAAACCAACTCCATATCACAAATCTGAAAAGGCTTAATTTTCCTGAATTTTGCTATTCTTTTAATAGAATAATAGTACATAATCAGGATCTCCTAAGTCATTCGGAAACATCATACATATTATTTTTCTATTCTACATAACATTTTGAATACCCTGCTACAAAGTGACACAAGTTGTTAGAGAACATGCCAAATTTCCATGTAACCCAAATATAATAATTGAAAAAGTAATTTAACTCAGCTACTCAGGAACCCATATACATTTTGGCCTCTTCAGTCCATGTAGTGCATCTTCCCCTCCCACTCTGCTACAACTGCTGTGAACCAAAAGATCACTGCTGCTTAGCAGTTTCTATTTTTGTTCACAGACCATAAGAAAAGTCAAAGTTAGGGGAAGGAAAATATGAACTCAAGGAACCTTTTACCCCCACCCCCACTGGAAGCCTTAACGGCTTCACTTAATTCTAGTCTTACTAAATATAGAGCACAGTCCCTCTGTCCCCAGAATTGCCTTCCCCCTATTCTCAGCATGAGCCTGAGGGCTTACCTCCAACATGACCACGCAGATCTGTTTGACACACTCAATGATGGATTGCGGAATGCCAGCAATAGTGATGGCCCGCTCAGTTGAGTTGGGTAACATATCCCCTGCCACCTGGACCTGAGCCCCTGTACTCTTTGGAATAAAAAGAAATTCAGAATCAGAGAAAAACAGCTCATGCTCTTCCAATTCCTCCCAGCAGCAATTTCAGAGTCTAAAACTCTGGTGGATATTTATCCCATTTCCCATCTTCCCTTTTTGTTCTTTGTTCCACTCTTCCCTTCTTCCAGATAGAACTGTTTAATGAATTAGAGTTAAAAATAAATTAGCCACTGAAAGACAAGAATAAGCCTGAATAAAAGCCTAAATTTAACCTACTCTCAAGCAAAAGGTCCTTCTAGACAGTTTCCTCTCAACTAATGATAGTTCTCTGGGCGAAGCAAAAGCACAACAAATATCACCCACCTTTCATTATCTTACTGAATAAATATCTTCTACATCAAGTCCATTCTATGTGCCAGGTACCATGACAAGTGCTCGGAATACAGCAATTAACAAAATTAAAATCTCTGTTGTCATGCCATGTAAAACAGGCTCCAAAAACTCAAATGAGAAGCCATGGACTTTCATTCCAACACCAAATTCAATAACCTCTAGACAAAATTAAGATCTTCCCTAAGTGTAACTTCCATAGTTAAACAGGAAGTAGGAGCCAGGCACGGTGGTTCACATCTGTAATTTAAGCACTTTGGGAGACCAAGACAATCTAATCTCTGGAGCTCAGCCTGAGCAAAACAGTGAGACCCTTGTCTCTACAACAAAAATACAAAAATCAGCTGGGCATCACGGAGTGTGCCTATGGTCCCAGCTACTCAGGAGGCTTGACTGGAAGGATCACCTGAGCCCAGGAAGTCGAGGCTACAGTAAGCCATGATCATGATTATGTCCTGCACTTCAGCCTGTGTGACAGAGTGAGACCCTGTCTCAAAAAAAACTCGGGGGCTCACACCTGTTATTCCAGCATTTTGGGAGGTCAAGGCAGATGGATCACCTGAGGTCGAAGTTCGAGACCAGCCTGACCAACACAGAAAAACCCCATTTCCATAAAAATTACAAAAATTAGTTGGGTGTAGTGGTGTGAGCCTATAATCCCAGCTTCTCTGGAGGCTGAGATGAGAGGATCACCTGAGCTTGGGAAGGTTGATGTTTCGCTACAATGAGCCAAGATTGAGCCACTGCACTACAGCCTGGGGTGACAGAGGAGGAAAAAAATTGGTTTTTAAAAATTAAAAAAAAAAAGAAAAGGAAACTGTTGCTACTACATCTATTATCTCGAGACATGAAAATGTTGCCAAAAAAAATAAATGGACACTTGTTATATGTAATACTTGAAAATTATGATTAACTTTCTCATGCTCATTTATTAAAATTTATGAATTATGCAAAATAATTCTATTGCATGATAATTTTCAATACAATCACATTGTAATCCTCCGGAACTGTTATTTTTATAAAAATCTTCATCTCATTGCTAACTTTTCCTAGCCATACAAAGCGCCAATTTGGAACAAATAGTTAACATTTCTAAAAGGAGCACAAGTCACTAACCTCTCGTATTTCCTTGATCTTGCAACCACCTTTTCCAATGAGAGAGCCACACTGACTAGCAGGAACCACCAGCCTCAGGGTGACCGGGGGTCTACTGGCAGCTGTGCTATTGGTCATAGAGCTGCTTATGTCCTACAGAAAGAAAGAACACCAGAAAGATAAGTAGATCCTTGGAAATGAGTAACTGCCATTAAAGAACCACTCATATAAGGACATGTGAGGTCATAACCCACCACAAAGGTTCAAATTATTTTTGATGTAAAGAGAAAAACTAAAAACGTAAAGCTTTTATCTTTAAATATTTTTGATAGTTACACTCTCAAACTATTTTTGATGTAAAGATAAAAACTCTCGAAAAATTCTTCAGAATTAGCCATAAATATATTTTCCTTTATCCCAAGGGAATGTACTTGGTAGGGAGAAAAGTGATAATCTGTTTCGCAATTACACATAGCCAGGCAATGAGGAAAAAAACTTGACATCAAAATTAAATCAAATACAGCTAGGCACAGTAGCTCATGCTTATAATCCCAGCACATTGGGTAGCCGAAGCAGGTGCATCACTTCAGGTCAAGGAGTTTGAGACCAGCCTGGCCAATATACTGAGACCCCAACTCCACTAAAAACACAAAAATCAGCCGAGCGTGGTGGCTCGTGCCTATAATTCCAGCTACTCGGGAGAGTGCCACAGGAGAATTGCTTGAACCCAGGAGGCGGAGCTGCAGTGAGCCGAGATCGTGTCACACGACTCCAGCCTGGGCAACAGAGATTCCATCTCAACAACAAAAAAAGGCCATGTGCAGTAGTGGCTCACACCTGTAATTCCAACATTTTGGGTAGCCAAAGCAGGTGGATCATTTCAGGTCAAGGAGTTCAATACCAGCCTGGCGAACACAGTGAGACCCCATGTCTACTAAAAACACAAAAATCAGCCAAATGTGGTGGCTCATGCCTATGATCCCAGCTCTTCGGGAGGATGCCACGGGAGAATTGCTTGAATCTGGGAAGCACAGGTTGCACTGAGCCGAGACTGCACCACTGCACTCCAGCCTGGGTGACAGAGCAAGACTCCGTCTTGGAAAAAAAAAAAAAAAAAAAAAAAAGCCATAGATTTGAAATGAAAAACACTGTATTGGTTCAAAGCCTGAAGTCTTTCCCTTAAATATATGCTGTATCCAAAAAGTCACGGTTTTAACATAGTTAAATTTAGCCTTGTGAAGATTAAGTGGTTTACATATCACTTATCAGCCTAATCTCTAGGCTGATAACTAGAGACCTGGAAACAAACGGCTTAAGCAGTTAAGACCCCTAAAGTCAAGGACAAGTTTATTACTTGGTTAAGGAATAAATAATTCATACTCTAGCTTTCTAGATTTGGCAAAAATAAAAAAAAATTTTCAATAAAGACCAGGCACGGTGCCTCATACCTGTAATTCCAGCACTTTGGGAGGCTGAAACAGGATTGCTTGAGCCCAGGAGTTCAAGACCAGCCTGGGTAACATAGGAAGGCTCAGTCTCCACAAAACTCACAAAAATTAGCCAGATGTGGTGGTTTGTGCCTGTAGTCCCAGCTTCTGGGAAGGCTTAAGTGGGATGACTGCTTGAGCCCAGGAAATTAAGGTTGCAGTGAGCCATAACACAACTGTAGTCCACCCTGGGTAACAGGGCAAGACCCTGGCTCAAAAAAATAATTAAAAAAATAGTGGCCCACACCTGTAAGCCCAACAGTTTGGGAGGTGAGACATGAGGACCACTTGAGGGCAGGAGTTTGAGACCAGCCCAGGAAACCTAACAAGCTCCCATATCAACAACAAAAAAAGGTTTCTAAAAAATTACCATGCACCTGTAGCCCCAGCTATTCAGGAAGCTAAGGCAGAAGATCACTTGAGCCTGGGAGGATGCAGTGAGCTACAAGTATACCACTGCACTCTAGCCTGGGTGACAGAGCACAACCCTGCCTCAAAAAACAAAACAAAACAAAAAAACTATGATGTATAAAAAAGAATAGAACCAGTTCAAGTTCATTCTTGTTAAAGAAAAAGATCTAAAACGTATGTTTCCTAAATGTTTTTTAAGCCATGAGTTCTGGACTTAAGAGAGTCCTGGGGGTCAAAAGGTAACATTTCTAATCTTGGCAAGGATAAGATTTCAGGCACCATTAAGTACCAACCACTAAAAAAGCAACACTCCTCTGCCTGTGGTATCAATTGCACAATTAGCTGCATTACTGCAGAAGGGGAAAGGGAGAGACTGAATACAAGACCTAGGACAATAGGTTAGCCTCTGAAGGTTGGTGGGGGAAAAAAAACTTTCTCTTGAAAAAAACCTCTGGTCTAAGTATTTTCTAAGTCTCTCCCAACAAGTATAATTTTGACACAATGTTAGCAGATTGACTTTTTAACCTAAGGGCATCAGAATTGAAAGATTGTGTTTATATTATACTCAAGCATTTAACCAAAGCAATGGCCTCCTTTCAACAGATGATTTTCATGCAAATTATTTACACTAAGTCCATGGCAAAATTCTAACTGTTGTGATGATTCGAGTGACTTTTTTTTTTAATTTGAGACAGTCTCACTCTGTCACCAGGCTGGAGTGCAGTGGCGCGATTCTCAGCTCACTACAACCTCCACCTCCAGGGTTCAAGCAATTCTCCTGCCTCAGCCTCCCAAGTAGCTGGGACTACAGGTGCACACCACCACACCCGGCTAATTTTTGTATTTTTTTTTAGTAGACACAAGGTTTCACCATGTTGGCCAGATGGTTTCGATCTCTTGGCCTCGTGATCCGCCTGCCTCGGCCGCCAAAAGTGCTGGGATTACAGGCGTGAGCCACCATGCCCAGCCTCAAGTGACTCTTTATTCAACTATAAATGGTCAAATTTTGTGGGAGGCTGCAGGAAGCTAAGCATCCATTTACAGAGTATTCTGGTCCAGTTTGTCCCTGAATTTAAAAAGCTTAGGAAACCAACAAGCTCTCTGGAAGCACTTAAAAATGAAGGATGATGGAATGGGAGACAACAAACCTCTTCCAGTTTGTCAATGATCATAGCAAAGGCTTTAAAGATGGCATTAGTGGGTCCAGCCAAAGTGATAATTCTCTCAGGACAATTCCCTTCTGAGATGTTGATACGTGCACCACTCTAGATAGGAAACAAGAGCCAAAAGATGTTAAACAAAGAAGATCTGAGTATGTACAGGCTATATAGCCCCTTGTAAGGACAAGGAGCTGCCAATGTACACAATCCTGATGCAAGGCCAAGTCAGCATCATTTCAAACACTCCTCCATGTCTATCCTCAAATATAGCTTACAAGAGCTGCCATACGTCTTGAATAAATTCTATGACTTGCCAAAACCACACTTCCCAAATAGAAAACAAACAAAAAAACTACACTTTCCAGATTGTCATTACAAATAACCAAGCCAAAAAAAATCCAAGTTTCCCTTACTGAGACCTTCTTCCTTCTAATTTCTGAAAAAGAATTTTCACTTGTTTTAAAGGTTTTTCACTTCCCAAAGTTAACAATCTCAAGTCTTTCATAACTTACCTCTTCGCGCATCTTCTTAACTGATTCTCCTTTCTGTAAAAGGAAAAGTCAAGCATGAGCTTCAACTGCTACTTCAATCCAGAATGACTAAATGGTAATTAGAGTTGAAATGAAATTGTCTTACCTTTCCGATGATACTGCCAACCTCCTGCAATGGAGAACACTAATGTCAGTTAAGAGGAAACTCACAAGTGTTCCTTTTTAAAAATATATTTTATTTTTCCTTTTTCTCCGCGTTCTAATGAAGTATTCACTATGAAAAGGAATTTTAACAATCCAGCCAACCAACTATCTATGCTAATTATTACCCCAAAAGAATGAGTTTTGAAGATTTATTGGGCAGAGGGAACTTGCTATGAGGAATCTCCATGAGAAAATTCTTACCTTCCAGGTTGAGACAGTTTTTGGCTCCAGCCTCTAATTAAGCCTTTCCTGCTCAGTGGAGCTTCCTAGTAAAGTCTGTCCATTTTCCCACTACACTCACATCTACTCCATTAGGGAAATATGCTAAAGCCAGATGCCCCACAGTGCTAATCTGATGAGCTCCAAGATGCATGTCTGCTCTTCCTGGCCCCTCCCCTAGCAGTTACTATGACCCAATTTCCCAAGCTGGAGCATACCTTTCCATGCATAAGTAGCCGGATGGTGAGAGTGACATTTAATCCACCTTCAATCACACCGGTGTCCATGTCGAGCAGTGTTCTGGGGAGCTGGACTCTGGGGAGTGGTCAAGTCTTTGGTCACTGGTGGGGGGTGAAAGCCAAAAACTAAAATGCAAACATGACCAAAATCAGAGGAGGAAAACAACAAGGTTATTATTTCCCAAGTTATTTTCACCTTATCAATATTTTCTACTTTACACTTTTCCTTAAATGACAGTATGTCAGACTTATAAACACACCAAGCACAACTGCATGACAACATTTACAGCTCAAGTTCTGTTAGAGTATAGAAGGCAACTCTCCAGTTCCTTTCATTAATGACAGGGTTTCCGCTGACTGGGGATGAGGAAGGTTCCTTCAATAGGCAATGGTTCTAAGGGAATTGCTGAACGTGCACCACTCGTCCTTCAGCAGAAAAAGCTTCAAAGAATTCAGAAACACCTAGAAATCATGAGAGCAAACCTCTAACTACAGTGAGGGCAAATAACCTTTTGTTTCCCTGCTGGGGAGCATGCTGTTCAAGTTGAAATCGTGAGAGAACACATGTAAATTTTCTTTAGTAGCAGCAATTTCTAGATAAGGAAATTGAGATGTATCCCACATTACCAATTTCAAACGTTGATGGCTAACACCAAGTGATTTCTAAAGATTTAGATCAACACCCTCACTGAAAAGGCATTGTCTGAGATGCCTTTCATGCAGGGTAGGCTTCCATATTCCCTCCTGGAAAATAACTCAATACATTGAGTACACTCGAGTCCTTTTCTCCTATTCCTCCTTCCAACCCATCTTGATGGTAACTCAAATTTGAAATGTTTTCCTGGCTTTTGTGTTTACCACCCAGTTTTTATTTCAAGTCCATTAAATCTTAAATTTCCTTCCAAGAAAACAATTAATGTAAAACTGGCATTGCTAAAATTTGTTTTTAGGAACAGCAGCAATGTACCTTTCCTATATAGGATGGCCTTTTTCCCACCTATGAAACAATTCCTAACATTGTTCCTAACATTTCTGCTTTGGAATAACTAGTTATGTTTAGAAAGAAAATTTGTTTTTTGGATATGTCTTCGCCTTCAATACCTCCTTTATCTTTAAAAAGGACCTCTCTCCCAAGTTGTAGAATGTCCCCAATGACATTTTAAGTATCCATCCTTTTAAAACTCAACATGTCATCTCTCTCCTCCCACAGCTAGATTTCCTCCTTCACAAAACCAGCCACTGTGTTAACTTTCCTCTAACACAAAAGCCCATACCCTAAATATCTTAGGTGCTTAAATGGTTGTCACACCATTCTGTATATGGCAAACTGTCCTCTGGCTACTCCAAGAATGTGATTATATAAGTGCATCCCCAAAGCACACCATTTCCCTATTTTCAGATTACAATTAATTGCTGGCAAAATCCCAGAATTCAACACTTTTCACTTATAGAAAACCAGTGCTTGGTGAGGAAAGAAGCATTAGGTGTATAAGAATGACTTTCTTTTTTTAATAAGATATTGTAAAAATCTGGCAGTTTAATTCCTTACCCCCTTGCAGATGTAATAAGAAGCCCTTTAGAAATATCACAATAACGCAACTTCGAAAAGGCAAAAAAAAACGGGAAACCTATTTGAAGCCATTTCTTTAGATAAAGTACAAAGATGCATTTCTAACTCCAAATCATCTTGGTAATCCGACAAATCTGTCGAATTTCTCTCCCGACTTGGTCAAGACAAATGTATCCCATTCCAGCAATCCAGCTGCTAATACTGCTGTCCAATACCCCTTCTATAAATAGCTCGGTCTGGGTCTACATCGGCAGGCATTTTGTGATTTGAAAATTCGTTACCACGAAAAACGTCCTGATTAACTCGGCAACTGGGTGCCCATCTACTCTTTCTTTAACTCCGCAGCCCCCTCTCCCCTCGGTCATCCAAGTATTTTCCACTTCAGAAAAAAAAAGCCCCCCCTTTCCTCGACTAGAAAGAAGACGGGGGGAAAAATAAACGGTTCGGTCGGGGGGGGGCGCTGCGATCCAGGGGGAGGGGCCGGACTAGTAGCGCCTCCTCGTGTGGCTGCGCCAGCGCCTGACCCCCGCGGGGAGCCGCGCTCACCCGCCCGGCCAGCAAGCCGGCCATCGCCTCCCCCCACCCCCCACAACCAACAAATCCACCGCCGCCCCCCCTACCGCGCGCGCGCCCTCCCTGACTCCTGCGCAGCCGCCACCGGGAAAAGGCAGGGGGGAGGGGGTAGGCCTTGCGCGAGGCCTACTAGGCCGCGCCAGAGCCAGGGCCTCGCGTGAATGACCGGCCAGGCACAGGGAGGTGGTAGGCGCTCACGAGGGACTACGCAAGACCGGGGCTCGTGACCAGGACCCGAGCCCGCTAAGAAAGAAGGCAAGAGTGGAAATTGTAACCATAGCCGGGGACGCAAGGGAAATTTTTAGGCTTACCTGCAGGCGCGAGGCGACTGAGGGGAAAAGGGGAGCGGGCGGGAAGGGGAAGGGCGGGAGGCCGGGGGCGGAACAATAGGGGCGGGCGGGAAGGCGAGGGGGGCCCCGCGGGCGGGCGGAGGAGGAAGG
>PVKP010032908.1:0-25492 GCA_004027715.1 Plecturocebus donacophilus | reverse complement strand
CATTCTGATTTCGGGTGTTCTCAGCCTTTTTGCACTGGTTTCTTCCCATTTTTGTGGATTTATCCACCTGTCGTCTTTGTAATTGCCGACTTTCAGATTGGGTCTCTGAGTGGATGTCCACCTTGTTGGTGATGAAGTTTTTTCTGTTTCTTAGTTTTCCTTCGGGGGGCGCTCCTTCCCCACAGAGCTGGGCCTTCCCAGGTTCAGCTGTGCTGCTCTCTCCTCAGCACTTCCAATTACTGTTCTCCTTGTGGGGATGGGACCAGCGGAGCCTTTGGGCACCCAGTCCCGTACACTCCGCACTGAGAAGCGTCGCGCCGGCCAAAAGAGTCGCACTGGCGACCCGGGTGGCTCCTTCACCGGGAATCTCCCAGTCTGTGGGCATCAAAAATTCGTCTACAATTGCAGCATCCACTCGCTCTCTGCGCTTTCACTGGGAGCTACAATCCTGAGCTGCTGCTACGCGGCCATCTTGGATCTCTCTCCTCTAAAATGTTTAAGAATCACCTGGAGTGCCCGATAAATGCAGAACTCCAGGCCCAGCCCCTAACGAGGCTGACTGTATGAATGTGAAAGAGGCATCGCCCCATAAGGACTCCATATTTCAGTAAGCACCCCATGCCATTCAAAGGTAGGTGGTCCCTAGACAATTCTTGAGGAAACATTGACCTGGTCCAATGGGCTATTATTGTAAGTAGGAAAAATGAAGGCCAAAGTAGTGAAGTGACTTGCCCAAGCCTAACTTCCTAAGTCCAATAATAGCTCCACAAGGAAGAAAGCTAGAAATAAGAGATGCCTCACTGTATAACCCAAATTGTTGAAGGGCATGGTCAACCCCAAGGGCAGCAGACAGCAAGGTAGGTCCATAAACAGAGTTCTCACCAATGAAAGAACCTGCAAAAGAGGTCCCTGGGAGGAAGACTGATAAGCAAACATCCGTAACTGGATTCAGCAGGGCCCCTTGCCATGGAACTCTGTCTACACCCCAAACACTGGCACCTGCACCACCATTTCCCATTCACCTGGCTGTGAACACCTGCAAGGCAGGGACTGGGTCCCATCCATCTCTGCATCACCACTGTCACATAAAAAGTCTTCATAAACTCTTATTACAAGAATGAATGCTGGGTTGATGGGTGCAGCAAATCACCATGGCACATGTATACCTATGTAACAAATCTGCACATTCTGCACTTGTACCCCAGAACTTAAAGTATAATTAAATGAATGAATGAATGCTGTTACCACTCTCTGCATAGAATGCCTTCCAAGAGGCTGGTTCACCTGCTGCATTTCCCGTCATCCTAGTTCCAGCTCAGGTGTCACCTCCTCCCACCAGACACAACCAGGTGTTCCTTCCTACCTCTCCCAGAGGACCCTGTACTTACCTGTTAGCACTTATCACACAGCTTTATAATCATCTTGTTTACCTGTGAGACAACTCCTTGAGAGCAACGATTATTTTCTTTAAAACCTCAGCCCCAAGCTCAGCTTGCCATGCAGTAGCTGCTCAACCAACGTTTAGAAGGTGTTCAATAAAGGGAGGGAGGCAGGAAGAATGAAAGGGAGAAACTCATCTAAAATATCTCACTACAGACTCAAAACCCTACAAAGCTCTAGATGTGCTCTGCTGAGGGAAAAAAAAAATACTTCAGTATTTCCTCTGCTCAAATCTGGAAAGTCAAGTCACCTTCTCTCCAGAGCCACTATGAGTAGAGAGTTGTATTGGCAGCACTTGGAAAGGTCCTCCCCTGTCAGTACGCCCACACACCTGTGGTCCACTCTCAACACATTCCTTCAACTCCCTCCTCCCAGCTTAGCCAGGGCTTCCAGAGCCTCAGGCTCTCCCACAGCTGCCACAGTCTGTACCTTCTGGACTGATAACCACACACTTATTTCTGTCCATCCTGTTCATGTTACCTCCCCTAGCGCATCTGTAGAGGCAGTGGTCCCCACGCAATACTCCCTGGTGCACAGGCCAGGCAAAGCACCAAGGGAGGTTCTCCAAATGTCCAGAGCTAGAGAGGGGCTTTTCAGGCAAAGATGATTTCTCTTTGAGAGGTCAAAGCCAGACTTTTGCCCTCAGCCTGCTCTGCCATGCTCTGCCATGCTCTGTCACGCCCCTGCACTCTAGGCAAGTACCAGCTTGCAGCCAGGTAGAGCAGCACTAAAATTCCAACTCAGAGATGCCAAGTCTGTGGTTTACACCTGCTACTCCCTCACGAGGGCTTGTGCAGCTGGCCAGGCTCCCTCTGCCCACCAAACTGCCAGCCACAGCCCCATTTCACGTGTGAGAAACTGCCCTAAAAGGCTAAGCGACTTGCAGGAGGTCACACAGCTCAAAAGTAGCAGAACTGGGGCTCACAGCAAGGTGTACAGACTTTTCACCAAGCACTCACTGCTGCCACAGTGGCCACATGTATCAATCATCTCCTGCACCCAGTATGGTTTTCTCACCATCTTAATTGTGGCCTTCCATTTCCAAAGGCAACAACCCTTCAAGCTTTTTTGAAAGTTTTCCCTATTTTCATTTTAGCTGCTACATAACAAACCAGATTTCCTGATTCTTTCTTGTGTTTATTATGTTCAGGATATTTTTTTCCTAATGCTCTGAGAATTATTCCCATAGGAAACATTCAGCTCATTTGGAACTCTTTTGACACTAAAACCTCTTTCCCTGAGAACCTGCCTTCAGGGGCATAACAAGGCTGGCTGCAGCTGATAAGCCACAGCATGGCATGGAGAAGCAGCACAGACTTTCAGGCAGGCAATCCCCCATCCCAGGTCCACCACTGATGGTGAGCTGTGCAACTCACCACAGTCAACTCCACCTTCCCAAGTCTCAGTTTCCCCACCCACACAATACAAATAATAAAACCTAACTTAAGGGACTGTTGTTAGGATTTAAGATAACACGCACAGGAGCCAACATGTGCACTGTGTGATTTTTTATTTTATTTTTTTGAGACGGTGTCTCGCTTTGTTGCCCAGGCTGGCATGCAACGTCGCAATCTCAGCTCACTGCAACCTCTGCCTCCCAGGTTCAAGCCTCAGCCTTTTGACACTGTGTGATCTTAAATCCTAACAACATTCTCTAATGTTTTATTATTTTAACTCTCCCCAGAATAGGAACTGATATTATTTCAATTACATTCAGGCAAAGTCAACTTGGAGGGGAAAACACAATATATATATTTTTCTCATGCCCCGAGATTTCATCCCATAGGAAATAGGAAGGCCTCCTGCCACAAATAAATGCAGTCATGGAGGAGAAACCAGAAATGAAGGGGGCTGCTTGGACACCTTAGGAAGGCAAAAGAGAATGGTTACTCTCTTGGGGCTAAAAGGGCCTCTTAAACACCCCAGTTCACTCAGTCCCAACCCCTACAACCTCTCAGGCCTGTTATCTAAGACAAGCCACTAACCCTCACTGAGCCTCACTTCCTCATCTGCACAACACAGATAACCTGACCAACAACCCCCAGCTGTCAAGATGGTGAAAGGAAGGGTTTCTCCAAGTGTGGCCTGCACAACACCTGCACCTTGGGCCCCTTGGTAGCCTTCCTGGCCTCTGGTTCCTGCTCCTTCCTTCCTGATAGAGCCTCCATTCTGTCTGGATACCCGCCCCTCCACCAGATGGCTCAGGAAATTGGATACCCTTTGAGTCAACAGTGATTGACCCAGGGAAGACACGTGACCCAACTCCAGCCAAGAGGGCATGATGAGAAGAGTGCTGCTGGTGGTGCCTCCAAAAGCTTCCTGACTCCTGAGAAGAAGCACCAGAATTCATCTATACCCTTCTTCCTATGGATATTTTGTCTGGGATGTTTGGAAATGCTGTGGCTGTCTCATTTCCAGCTTGCAAATGAAGATAATGCAAAGAATGGCAGAGATGGGAAGAAGCTGGGGCCTTGTTAAATCATCAAGCTACTGAAACAATCAATCCCAAACCCTCCCTGTGTCTGGATTAAGAATCACCCCATTGCACAACTCCAGGGGGCATTATTTACACTGCAGTCCACATGAAACCACTCCTGTTTGAAAGACAATGAATTTCTCTGTTGTCATCCTGTGCAGGCTAGACAACTCCATCTTGGATGTTAATCCGTCAGGTTGACTTCTGAATAACCACAGTTCATGGAAGTCCTCTAAGATTTCCAGTTTATCGGTTCTTCCTTGTATAAGAGCCCATACATAAATCCTGCCCTTAGGTGAAAACAACCTTGCTGTTATCACGCTTCAATTGTCCTACACATCCCTTCTTATATCACTCCCTCCCTATGGTACAGTATAATAAGCCCTGGATCTGGGAGCAATGGCACAGGGATCCACCATCTTGTCTCACCACCATCTGAGACATAGGCATGGTTTCTGTTCGTAAGTCCCTATTGAATGTTTCTTTCTGAGAAACTGGATATATCAGCCTCTTTCTTCAGCCTCTCAGCATCCTTGAACTTTGGGGGTAGGTTCACACAGGCCTGCCTACTGCAGAACATAGCCAATCTGACTTGGAGTTTCTTACTTGTAGCTAAAAAAAATCTGGGTATGACCTGCATAACCTAGCAAATATGTTAAAAAATAGCAATTCTTCAGCCGGCGCAGTAGCTCACACCTGTAATCCCAGCACTTTGGGAGGCCAAGGTGGGCAAATCACCTGAGGTCAGGAGTTCAAAAACAGCCTGGTCAATATGGTGAAACCCCATCTCTACTAAAAATACAAAAATTAGTTGCACATGGTGGCATGTGACTGTAATCCCAGCTACTCAGGAGGCTGAGGCAGGAGAATCGCTTGAACCTGGGAAGCAGAGGATGCAGTGAGTTGAGATCGTGCCATTGCACTCCAGCCTGGGCCACAGGGTAAGACTCTGTCTCATAAAAAAAAAAAAAAACAGCGATTCTTGAATCCTACCAGAGAGTAATATGCATTTTTAACAAGCACCCCAAGGGATTCTTGCATGCCGCAAGTTTAAGAACCAGTGATCTAATGGAACATAGAGATGTCCAGTGTGATGCCAGGCACACAGACAACACTGTGCAACAGTCCAAAATGGACTTACCAGAGAAGCACCATCCCACTGTTAAACTTCCTGTGAAAAACTGCAGAAAGAACAAATGAGGACAACCGAAAGGGGACTGTGAGCTGTCAAACAAATAACACCTCTTCCCCAAAAAGGCTGCTTCTGTGTAGTTTTAGGAAACTGTCTGCTAATATTCAGTCAAAATTCTCTTCCAGGACAACCTTCCACAGCTGCACAGCTGGAGTCACAACCTGGACCTCTGTTCTTGTGGACCCCAGCACACACGCAGCAAAGAGGCTCGCAGCCCCATGACTGGCTGTCCCACCCTCCCAGTGGCCCTTTCAACTTTATTAAAAGGTCATTTTCCTGGCCTGGCTCTCTCTTATCCTGGACAGATCACCCGCTGCAGCACCAGGAAACGGCAAAGGAAACTGGATTTATTAGAAGAAGATAAAAGGAGGAGCTGGCTAAGTCATCAGGCTGTCTAGAAATCATTGTTTGTGAAATGTCAGAAATCCAGAGATCTGTAAGGGGTCACAGCTATGCCCCTAATTCCAAAGGGGAAACCAAGGCCAGAGAGGGGGTAGGACTTGGGGCCCCTCATCATGCAGCTGTTTCAACACTAGTCAGAGTCACAGAGGTTTCCTACCATGGCAATGCTAAGGGATGGTCAGGGGACAGACGCTGCGTGGTGTGGATAAAAGGAGACAGGAAGGAGCACCAATTTAGAGAAGCCCTTGCAGGACAAGAGTTGCATGAATAAACTGTGAAGGCCAAGGGCAGCAAAGAAAATCTCACCTGTTCTTTTTGATGTTAAGATCCTTCAGGTAGGTCTATTTAATTCATTCTGGCTTTTTCCCCTATTCAATAAGTATTTGAGTAACTATCAACTGAAGACTATACCAGGAGTTGCAGTGATAAGGGAGGGGGCCAGAGCTGAGGAAAACAGGAAGGATCTCAGTCTAACAGTGAGGATAAGGCAAACACAGAGTAGAAAGTGAAAAGCAAGTCCCATTAGGGGAAGTGTCTTCTTCAGAAGACCTCCCTGCTCTCCCAAGCTCAGTGATCAGGCACTCTCCACTCTGTGCTTCCCCAACACCCTGGGCATATAGCTATCACTGCAGCTACCACACTGCACCGTATCTGTCTCTTTCTGTCTCCCGTATCAAGAGGCTCAACATCTTTTTCCTCCTCACATACCTAGCACAAGTCCTGGCACAAGGAGGGACTCTGTAAGCACTGGTTGATGAAATGGATAAATCAATGGATGGATGATGGAGAAATGGATGGATGAGTGGATGGCTACAAATGCCAAGGAATTCTGGCCAGCAAATCAGGGAAAGCTTCATGAGGGCTAAGGCATCTGAGCTAGACCCTGAAGGATTTAAACATGTGGAGATGAAGAAGAGACCACTTCATCCAAAGTACCTAGTACCATCTTAGGTAGGCATAAAGTAAATGCATTCTGGATGGGTTTACTACTGAAATGGGTTTTCCTAAGTGAAGGAAGCTAGCCTCATTCCTATAGCCTATCATTTCTCTCTAAAGAGAAGCAAGCCCTAAACAGGATAAACCAAGGGAAAATTGATAGACCAAGGGAAAGGCAACTGACTACCAGTCTCTGCAAACATTGGCTCTCCAAAAACAGTTTAGCGGAATGAAGACACTCCATTTGTACTGATAAGAGTTTTCTAGGATACATGGTTAAGAGGCAAAAGCAATATATGTATCACACACATTCCCCATGTATATATCTGCATATAGAAATCTTGGAAGGATATACAATAAACTAATAAAAGTAATTACCTCTCTGTTGGATAATATATAATTCATCACCTAAACTGGGACACTTTTGAAAATGAAA
Source organism: Plecturocebus donacophilus (assembly GCA_004027715.1). Lineage (NCBI taxonomy): Eukaryota > Metazoa > Chordata > Mammalia > Primates > Pitheciidae > Plecturocebus > Plecturocebus donacophilus. The sequence goes on along the minus strand of PVKP010032908.1, from coordinate 18,610 downwards.
GAGGGTGTTATTGATCATTCACTGGAACAAAACAGGGAAATCAGAACCGCCCTGGACAAACTGGTTCATTCTGGCTAATGGGGGCGGGGTAAGGGAAGGAGTGTAGTGGACCCAGCAGGGATAAGAATGTGTACATTTCAATGTGCACATTTTTATAGTGTCTAGGTTTCCAAATCATGTGTATGTATCAAACTATTTTTACATTTAATAATCTTTTAATGGAAAGGAAAAGGCAAAAGAATTTAGCCTTCCAACTCGCTTAGACAAGGAAGCTCATTTGGGGGCACCACTGAATAGCCACCCTGAAGAGAACTCTCAGATACAAAACAAAAATCACTGCTCCTCGCACAGCCCTTTCCAGCACACATGAAAACAGCCTCAAGAAGAGAGAGCCATACATGGCCTAAAAAGGCTGGGACTCTGCAGGGCCGGCTGAGACAGGGAGCATGGGGGGAATATAAACATTGTGAGACAGACGTAAAGCAGTTCAAGTTTTACACAATCATGGCAACAAAGTGAGATTGATTCGGGGCTGAATTAAGCTCTTTATATTGTTTCTACTTAAAAAGGAAATGTATTGACTACAGTCCTCCTCACAGATTTATCTTTCCTGACACCGAGCACATTCATAACCTATTTTGAATTCCAAGGAACAATGCCGGGGTTTAGGAAAGTGAATACCAGTGAGTTCCACCAGGCCATTTGGGAGGCTGGGCAGAAGCTTCTCCCGACTTTTAATTGCTCAGGAAGTGGGCACAATGTTTTGTTTTGCTTTGTTTCTTATCAGTCATAACTTCAAGTTAGAAAAATGCCTGTCCAGGATCCCTGAACTTTAGAATGGGTCTATCTTGGAAGAGCCACTTTGGCGCCTTTTTAGAGATGATGTGTGGGTGTCACTTGGGTTTTTAGTCTCTTTTTGTAACCATCTCCTCCTTTCAGAAGTCACTACAGCTCCTCCAGCCCAGGCCTGAAGTGCCCAGACCAGAGGACGCGTCATCTGCCCCCAGGCTCAAGCAGGCACTGTGGACACTGACCTTCCTAAGGATGGCTTGACCATGGCCCACTGTGAAACCTTCGGGGTGCCACACAGCCTTGAGGATTGCAAGACCATGTAATTTATCATCCAAGCAGGGACCTGTGAGAGGGAAAGGGGGCACTAGTAATAGTCACACTGGGACGAAGCACCTGGGAAACCGGACCACAAGGTCATCCTACTATAAAGAATAAATCCTACCCATTTTTAGACTGTATTCTAGCCTGGGCAATAAAACAAGAATCCCATTCTCTCTCCCTCTTTCTCTTCCTCTTTCTTTCTCTGTTTCATTCTTTTTTTTTCTTTCTTTTGCTGTTTCTTTCTTTCTCCTTTTCTCTTTTTCTAAAATCTCTTCCTCTTTCTTTCTCTTTCATTCTTTTTTCTTTCTTTTGCTGTTTCTTTCTTTCTCCTTTTCTCTCTTTTTCTAAAAAAAAAAAAAAAGAATAAATCCAATCCCTCTAACAGCTTGAATGCAAGAATCTCCACCATCTGGACCCAACTTATTTCACAATCTTTTTGCATTTTGACTGCGTCACATAGTCTAATCACAGTGGGCCTGCAGGTGCCCAGCATGCCTTGGCTTTCACTGTCTTCTGTCCATTTGCTCACACCTGTCCCTCCTGCACCCATCCTCATCCCCTACCAGTCTAATGTCCCCTTACCCACCTAGGTAGGTCTAAATGTCATCCTGCATTCAAAATGCAATTTAACTAGTGCCATTCATTACTGCATTCACCCAACAAATATGTACTGCCTGCTTATTACGGCACATGGTAAATAAGACTGAAAAAATTCCACCTCTCCCAGAACTTTAATTCAAGTGTTGGGGTAGGCGCATGCACACTCACATAACTGTGATAACTGGTCCTGAGGACAGACACAGAGTGATGTGCTGGAGAGGCTATCCTGTTATGGCTTTGAACAGACACAACCACCACCCCACAAGGCTATAAGCTCCTTGAGGGCAAGGCCCAAGACACCCATCTCCCACCCCTGCTGAACCTACCACATGCCCCTGGGTAGAGCGGGTCTCAACAAACATTTGCTAGGTGAATAATTAATATTAAAGAAGCTTACTTACTTAATCTGAAGAGTTTGGTAATAACCAGTTCTCAATTCTCCATTAATCTGTATGAGATCAAAGGAGAACCTGAATTTCCACTGACCATAGAGGAACGCCACCCCAGGTCCCATAACTCTGACTCTCATTCTACCCCGATGCTGGAAGGGAAGTGATTCAGTGCTGTGCTGCTTCGCCTGAGGTCACATAACTAGTTAGTGACTGGGCCACTGGAGAGGTCAGAAGGTGATCCAGGAAAGGTTCAGATTTTAATGACTGGAAGAAAAGCCAAAGGAGGCCTGGTGTGGTGGCTCACACCTGTAATCCCAGCAATTTGGGAGACGTGGTGGGCGGATGACTTAAACACAGGAGTTCAAGACCAGCCTGGGCAACATGGCGAAACCCCATCTTTCCATAGAAAATTAGCCAGGCATGGTAGCTCACACCTGCAGTCCAGTGACTCGCGAGGCTGAGGTGGAAGGATCACTTGAGCCCAGGAGGTCGAGGCTGTAGTGAGCCATGATTGCACCACTGCACTGTGGCCTGAGGGACAGAGTAAGACCTTGTCTCCAAAAAAAAAAAAAAAAAACAAGCAAAGAAGTCACTGCTGGAGCAGAGGGTGCCTGGGAAGGGACACTGTTAGTTGGAATGATCAGAGAGCTTTGTGAAAGAGGCCTTGGGGTGAGTCCCAAGTGACAGAAAGAAAGAGGCAGGCAGGGCCATAAGTACGTGTCTGCGGCCAGAGCAGACGCTTGGCAAGGCAGTGCTAGCACTCAACCAGTGTCACAGAGGGAGGAGCTGTTGCTGAGCAGAAATCAGGACTGGATAGGTCACCAGCTGAGACATGACCACAGAGCCACCTTTCCACGTCTGACCTGGAAGAGAGATCAGAAAGCAACAGCAGTCAGGGAAACGCAGTGGCCCCTTGCCTCGGCACTGCCCTCAGGAGAGGGGCTGCTCTGACTGACCTGCTCAGCATGGGAGGCTCCAGTAAAACCCAAGGGTCCTGGGGCTCCCCACATTTGTGGGCAGTTCTCCTCCAAGTGGATGGGGCTGACTCACGTTAGATTAAACAGTAACTGGTAACAGAGGAGTTTGGCAAGCAGCATACTTGTATCTGAGTGTATCTGCAACATGTGTCCCTTCCTCAGAGGTTTCTGATGCTGAGTAGTCAGAGCAATAATTTAATTTTTTTAAAAATAGCACAACTGCAGTACATTGAGAGGCCAAGGCAGGAAAATCACTTGAGGTCGAGTTTGAGACCAGCCTGGGTAACATAGGGAGACCCCCATCTCTACCAAAAATCTAAAAATTAGCTGAGTGTGGTGGCATGCACCTGTGGTCCCAACTACTCAAGAGACAGAGGCAGGAGGATCACTTGAGCCCAGGAGGTTTGAGCTGTGATTGTGCCACTGAACTCTAGCCTAGGTAACAAAGTGAGACCCTGTCTCACAAAAAAATAAAAACAAATTTTACAAAGGCACAATTAGCTGCATCTGAATTCTTATTTCAGTTATATATGAAGTGAGCAAATCAATTCTCAGCAGCCTGGAGTGGACCCCAGCCACCTGTCAACTGCTGCAACTAAGGTGCAGCCTGGGCCACCCTGGCTGGTCACACCTTGCTAGAATTTTTCTTCTCAGCCTCCACCCACCACTACCACCACCTTTGCCCATCAAGGCTCAGTCAGTGAGGAACCCAAACTATGAATATTCAATAACTTACAACGTAAGTCTCTAGAGCTAAAGCAACAACCCAAGTTCCTCAGATGAGACCTTCCACCAGTACTGCGCTCTGAGTGGTAACAATACAACCTGGTTCCCAAAGGGCAGGGTTTCTCAGCCTCAGCACTACTGGCCTGGGGTAACTCTTACAAGGAGCTATCTTGTGCACTGTAAGATGTTCAGAAGCATGCTTGGCCTCTACCTATTTTATGCCAGTAACATTTATGACAATCAAAAATGACTCTAGACACTGCCAAATGTCTCCTAGGGGTAAAATCCCCACCCCCATGAGAACTATTGCCAAAGGATGACCTCCCTAAGTGTGCTATTTCATATACCCTCAAATGCTCAGGCACCTGGGAGCACCTAGTCCAACAGAATACCTTGGGAGTTAGTTAAAGGTAAAGCTTAGGATCTGGTGAGTTGGAGTCCTGGCTCTACATCGTATTAATTCTATGGCTTTAAATAGGTCACTTAGACTCTTGGAGCCCAGTTCCTTCCTCTGCAAAATGGGAACAATTAAACAGCACCTACCTCATGGGGAAGCGATGGCAGTTACATAAAATGACATGTAAAGACTACCTGGCACAGCGAATGTTCAATAAACATTAGTGATTATTTACAGGCTTGGAAATTCCTTTTATCCAAGCCTGGAGTATAGTCTTCTATTTCTGTGGCTTCTGATCCTCCCCCTCCTTCCTGTGCTCTTTCCACCTGTTAAATGCCTTAAGTCTCAACCTTTGGTCTGAAAGAATCCTTCCTGCTAGTTTAAAGGCATCTGAGGTTAAAGCAAAGAAACACACACACACACACACACAGAGCCTTTCATATTCAACCCTGCTCAGACCAACTCTCCAGACAAAGGTTTCCATTGTTGTCTAAAAACAAACTTTTACACAGGGAGCCTAGGGAGCCTTAAAAAGCCACAGGGCCAAAGTCTCCGGACTCCTCTAGTTCTCATCCCCATTCTGCCCCTGGCCTTGGCACACTCTCTTCTCCTCTGTGGGCCTCAGTTTCCTCATCTGTAAATGAGGGCTTCAGACTCCGAGGAGCTCTAAGGGCCTCCCATCACTGCTCTCTAAGATCTTGCACAGCACTGCAAAGCTGCAGCAGGCGTGACAGCCACAGCCACATTTTAGGTAAGTGTTTAACTTGGGAATAAAGTCATGTAGACAAATCATTATCTGTTTTTCCTGTGTTCTCAGAGAGCCAGCAGAATATGGTGGCAGGGGTATTTGTTGCCATTGGAGTCAGAAATCTGAATAAAATGAAATCCCACTCTACCACTGACACCTTGGGCAAAGTAGCTCACCCCTCTAATCCTACTGACTTATCTGTAACATGGGATAATAAAAGGCAGAAATGATGTAAAGATAATGAGACAAAGATCATGAAAGCACCTGGCACAGAGCTGGTAGGCACACAAGGTATTCAAAAAACATATGCCTTCCTTTCTGGAATCTCTTCTGTGAATTTTATACTATAACTCCATGTCATGCTAGAAAGTTCTTTCTTCTCTCCTTTCTCACATGCTATTCGTCCTTCATGGCTCTGTTCCAGTCCTCCTCTGCCAGGAAGCCCTCCCTGGAGACTCTGTCTCTAAAGATCCAAGGCCTTACGTTTCCCAAAGACTAGCTTTGTGGAGGTTGGGTAGGAGTTCACTAGCCACCAGTTCCCTACCCTGAGAATTTCCTTTCTGAGAATTCAAGCCCTTCCCTGCTGTGCCCCAGAATGGTGCAGTTACCTCAACATCTCCATAAGCTTAGAATTCAGAAACCCCTTCAACAAAGAGTCTCAAAACCACCCTGAGATGGGCAGGTTGAGTCAGGATAGCCCCTTCCTCCTCATAACTCTGCATCCAAGCTGGTCAGAGGCCCTTCCCCAGGCTCCTGCTCACTCCAGGAGAACAAGGAACAAGACAATGCATTTCTTCTCTCACTTCTAAGGGATGGCCTTACATATCCTCAGCCTAGACCCTTCCCCTTGCCTGAGCCCAGGGCTGCAATGACTTGCACTGATATGAAATGAAACTGTAAAGGCAGCAACTCCTGCTGACAATGAAATGGAGCTCCTTCGATGAAGCAATTGGCCTAAGGTTCTCCGCTAAATCACAACTGGGGGTTAGAACAGGGCTCTTGGGGCTCTCAATATACCAAGTCCCCACTCACACCATCATTCCTCAACAGCTGGTATCCCTTCTGTCTCAAGTATCTCCATTCTCCCAAGCTGGGACCTTGCCATCATCTCCAGCTCTTCCCTTGCCTTATTTCTCTCATCCTTTCAGCATCAAGACCAGAACTCTTCTGTGATAAGAAACTGCAGATGGCCCCACCCTCCCAAGCCCACTGCCTGGTCCCTACCACCTCATGCCCAGGAGCTGAGGCTGAGCTCCCCAGAGCCCATCCCACCCACCAGAGCCAGATTCTTCTGGCCCTACTATGCCTTTTTCATGCCACTCACCTGTCCAACAATCTATCATGGCTCCTCTGTCCCACTGGATCAATCCTGTCCTGCCCAACATGCCCAATCCCCAGAAACCATCTTACCCACCCCAGCCAAGCTGGTTTCACCCTGCTCCCCTATGTGCCCCTCTCCTCTTGCGGGGATGATCTCGATCTCCTCTCTAATCCCTCTCTAGGTACCCAAGTCATTCCCTCCTTTGGAGGGTCCTCCCTTCTCCCCTTTCCTCCCTCCTATTGGTCCTTCAAGGCTCTGTCCAAGTTCCCCTTCAAAAGGAAGCCTCCCTTCCTCTCACAAGGAAGCCTCCCATGAGCCTCCATGGATTCAGGGAGTTCGGAGTGCTCTCTGACTCCTCTACACACAATCCCCACTACACAGTCGGGGCCTAAGCCTTTTGGCCTCCTGGCTGTAAGTTGTCACTACACTACCTGAGCTGTATAAGCTTAACCTCATCACAAAACTGCAAAATAACTACCCACCAACATGGCCATATTCCTTCCGCCTCCAACCTCAGTCTGGCATTCATTCCATAAATATTATATGAATGTCTCTAATATACCCAGAAAATTCTTGTCCATGCTCTTGAAACCCTCCTTATCTTTCAAAGCACAAGTTAAATGCTACCTGTTCTGTGAATCCTTCGACACCACCCCCTACCCCATCAGTTCTCTCTCCACTTTGTTCTCAGGCCCTGTTCCCCCATGTTTTCCCTAAGATCTAGGACTTCTGTTCCTTACTCATAGCTGGGCCTCCCACAATACCCTATACCAAGAGGATGCTCAATGAGTGGCTTTCACAGTGAACTGAAACAGAATCTGTCCAATTCTGAGGCCAGTCTGGGCTTCTGGGTGACCTCAAGCTCCCTACATCCAAATGACCTCTCACTGTTCTTCCAAGATTGGATTTGGGCCCAGAATGAGTCAAATGACCTCTTATCATTCTTCCAAAATTAGGCTTTCCTCTTTAATTACACCTTATCTAGCCACACTCTTTGTGGATTCTAATTACGTAATTACTTCAAGCCCTGGGACTTGAAAACAAAAAAAGAAAAGAAGGGAGTGTGCGTGATTACACAGAAAAGTAAACACACCAAATATGCTTATGTACATATACCATATGCCATTTTCTTCTTCCTATACAGTGTTATAACATGCAAAATAAAACCTGAGGAGGGGTCTAAATCACATTAAAATAAAAAACCCACTGGGTAGAAGGAGACCAAGGAGAACTTCACGTCTCCTGAGATGGGCTTTAAAAGAACCTTGAAGTCAACCTCTAACGCTCTCCTCTTCCCTTTTACAAGAGAGGGGCCTCTGTGATCATGAGCATGTTCCATTTTTAACACATGACCAGGCCTGATCCCTCCTGAGCAAAATATCTATCCTCTTCTGAATGCCAAGTATTCCTCATGCTGTGTCTCTCCTAAAGCACATTTGTGCCACTACTAGACTATGCCCATGTTGCAGGCAGGGGCCCAGTCTCATCTCTCTTGGTATTCCTAACTCTTAACCCCTCCTAATCCCAGTAGCAGGCCCTCCTCCTGCCTTACTAAAGTATGTGCCTTTCTCCCAGTCCACAAAGCCTTTTCATACCACCCTGCCCTTGCATGTGCCAGTCCCTCTGATCTCTAGTCAGGTTCCAGCTCCCCCTCTGCGTGCCTCATGGCACCCTGTACTTGCCCTAACATATTTTTCATCACACTTTGGCATAAAAACCCTTTCGACTGTAATCCCAGCTACTCAGGAGGCTGAGGCAGGAGAAACAGCTGAACCCAGGAGACGAAGGTTGCAGTGAGCTGAGATGCACATTGTATGCCAGCCTGGGTGACAAGAGTAAAACTCCATCTCAAAACAAAAAAAAAACCTTTCGTTTGTCTACCCTTCAGACCAGTGGTCTCCAAACTTTTTGATCACATCTTCCTATTTGTGAAATAGTTTTGAGGATATTTACAAAGTAATTATAAAATCTGTACTCCTATAAATAGGAAAGCTAAGTCTTTCCTTTAGTTAAAGCATAAACAGAACTCCAACTGATAAAGCTTTCTTCTTGCACCTCAATGGCTATCCTGAGCACTGCTTATCCACTGCTCTAGTTTGGGAGCTTGGTGAGGACAGCAGGGGGTGTTTTATTTTCCTTGTATTCTCAGAATCTCTACAGAACCCAAAACATAATAAAGGAAAAAATGAATTAATTTACTGAACAGACAGCAGGGACCCTCCCGTAGGCCAGGCCCATACTAGATACTAGGGACATACTGATGACAAGAAAGAGCACTGGCCACTGTCACCATAACTCTAGAGAATGGTAGGGTGTGCAAACAATGATTTTCCAAACGAGTATAGCAAAGACCATTGAACCATGAAGAGAAAGCCCTCCAACAGAAGAGTATAACCTAGGAAGCAGGGCCAGAGATAATTTCTCCAGAACATGAGGCTCCAGATGAGATCTAAGGGGTAAGCAGCACTAACCAGGTAAGGTAGGAAAGCTCCCTTCACACTCCAGGCTAAGGAAACCACACATGCAAAGTCCTGAGGCTGGATGGAGAACAGTAGGCACCAGGGACTAACAGAGGCCAAGAACACAAAACAAATGAATAAACTAAACTAAGCAAGCCCAGGAAGGACGGCAAACTCTCCTTTACTCCTCTTCACTTATCAAAACAGGCCACCCCTGATTACAACGCTCTGAAGGACTGGCTCAGCCCTGCTACTGCCCAGCCTCTAAGCCAAGCAGAACAGGTGAGCTCTCAGCCTCCCAGCTGGCCCTCCCAAGACTGGACCCCCACATCACCCCTTCTGAATAGCCCAGGGGCTCCAAGAAGATACTCCTGAAAACCATGCATGCTGCCATAGGCATCACCAATCAAAGGTTCTTGAGCAGTTTAATTTTTTAAAGGGAGTGTTAAATATTTTACGCCTTCTAACAGCACTGTTTCTTCCTTGCCTACAATAAAAGGAAACACCCTATACTCCTCAAATGAAGGACTCACTCAGAATAAATTCCAGTCTGCAAGACAGTCCAGAGAGCTCAGCAAACCACTGTCAAGGGCATCTTACGATGTCCTCATGACATCCTTGCATTCCTTGAGGGAAGCACCTGCAGAGCCCGGAACCATAGGCCACACAACCCCTTCCCTGCCGGAGCTCCTTTGACCCCAGGAAGGGAAAATTATTCAAAATGACACTTCACGTGAGTATTTAAATAGCCCGTGCCTTTAATAATTAAAGGCAAAACCACGAACATAAACTGTAATGCAGGCTGGCGGCTGCGGGGCCTCCTCCGGCAGCAGCTGTCTTGAAGAGGAGTTGTATCTTCTATCAGTGCTCAGGCATGACTAATATTTCCCAGTTCCTAGGGGGCCTCGCCCCCTCACACCTGCCATTGCTGGCTCACTAATGTACCATGTCCAACACAGAGGCCTTGTGAAGCAAACACAAAATAGTCCTAAAAGGCCTAACATTGCCTTGGCCGGGGTTCATGGGCCTGGCAACCTGATTTTCAGCAACCACCACCAAACCCTGCTCAGGCCCTCAGCTCTCGCAAGCCCCAGCTTTCTCCAGCTACTCTCATTTCTGTCCCTGTTGGGATTTTGCTTTCTTTCTCTAGAGTCTCTAATTCACTTTGTCCTGCTTAAAAGCAGTTCCCACTCCTGCCTCGCCTCTCCACTCAGATTCCCCACTGGCCAGGCCACTGGGACAGCGACTCAGATCTCCAGCTCCAGTTCCAGCCTTTCTTACCTCATCCCTGGCTTCTAGGCCCAGTCACCTATCACCAGCCTCCTGTGTGCACTGTCTATAAAGAAAGGCCCTGTGATGGCTCACACCTGTAATCCCAGCACATTGGAAGGCCGAGGTGGGCAGATCACCTGAGGTCAGGAGTTCAAGATCAGACTGGTCAACATGGTGAAACTCTGTCTCTACTAAAGACAAAAAATTAGCTGGGAGTGGTCGCAGGCACCTGTATTCCCAGCTATTCGGGAGGCTGAGACAGGAGAATTGCTGGAACTCAGGAGGCAGAGGCTGCAGTGAGCTGAGATGGCACCACAGCACTCAAGCCTGGGTGGCAGAGTGAAACTCCAACCCAAAAAGAAAGACAGGCCCAAGCCCAGAAGAGTCAGCATTGTATATCTTACAGCAGCACTGGAAACGTACCCTTACATCAACGTACCAGGCAAATAGTCCCATTTTCCTCCCTGTCAATTTGTTATAAGCAGTTACAACCCCTGACCATAATTCTATGCTCACAGGAAATGTCACCCAACACTGGATCTGTCCCAACTAAAGGCAAATTCCAACTAGAGAAAAGTAATGTGCAAATGAATTATCATTTACACATCAGACAAGGAAAACTGCTTGTATGCTCAGCCACCAGGTTCCACAGACTCCAGGCAAAAAGAGAAACTGAATTTCCCAAGGTATGTCCTAATGGCCTTTCATACTAGGAAACCAAGCTCAAAGGTCAGCCCACAGGCTGATGTTAATAATCAATGCACAAGCCATTATATAAGTGCATAACAAGCTTTCACATATGCAAGCAGAAGGACAATTCTGGGATCTACCAAGCACCCATTCCTGTCATAACTGTTATAAGCTAGACCACCACCCAAGATGATGGAAGATCAAGGCCCATGTAGGAATGGATTGGCAAAGACAGTTCCAGGTTGTATCAGTCCCTTCTCACATTGCTATAAAGAAACACCTGTGGTGGGGCTCGGTGGCTCACACTGGTAATCCCAGCACTTTTGGAGGCCAAGGCAGACGGATCACGAGGTCAGGAGTTCAAGACCAGCCTGGCCTCACAGACCTCTTGTGAGGTCTGGTCATTTAAAAGTGTGCAGCACCTCCCTCTTTGCTCTCTTGCTCCTGCTCTGGCCATGTGACATGCTTGCTCCATGCCTGCTCCCCCTTCACCCTCGCCAAGATTATCAGTTTCCTAAGGCCTCCCCAGAAGCCAAGCAGATGACAGCATCATGCTTCCTGTACAGCCTGCAGAACCATAAACTAATTAAATGTCTCTCGTTTATAAATTACCCAATCTCAGGCATTTCTTTTTTCTTTTTTCTTTTTTTTTTTTTTTTTTTGAGATGGAGTTGTGCTCTGTCACCTAGGCTGGAGTGCAATGGCGCGATCTCAGCTCATCACAACCTCTGTCTCCCGGGTTCAAGTGATTCTCCTGCCTCAGTCTCCTGAGTATCTGGGATTACAGGCATGCCCCACCATGCCTGGCTAATTTTTGTATTTTTAGTAGAGACGGGGTTTTACCATATTCCCCAGGCTGGTCTCAAACTCCCAAGCTCAGGTGATCCATTCACCTCAGCCTCCCAAAGTGCTAGGATTACAGGCGTGAGCCACCATGCCCAGCCAAGCACTCAATATTCCTGATCACTAGTACTCGGGGAGAACCTGTATTTCTGTGCCACACTGAGAATCAGGCTTGCTAGGAAAAGTCTCCTCACAGGTCAGCCTAAGGTCTGCCACTACTAGACACCTGACCTCAGGTGCATCACTGGCCTATACGACTTTCCCTGTGTGCTCCCCTGGGTGAAGCAAGATGCCACATCCATTATGTAGCACTAGAGCACCCTCACTACCTGCACCTCCACACACACTGTATCATACTAGAACCTTCCTACTTCATAATCTGAAATGAACTGTTGATGTCTGTTGGGGAAGACAAGAGCCTTGCCCTCTGGGTGTTCATAAAGAAATAAACTCCTAGAGGGTGGGGCACATGTCTACAGTGTTGATGAGACTGCTCTATTAAAGTACTTCTTGGCAGGGCGTGGTGGCTCCCAGCAATGTGGTAGGCCAAGGCAGGTGGATCACCGGAGGTCAGGAGTGAAACCCCACTTCTACTAAAAATACAAAAAATTAGCCAGGCGTGGTGGTGGGCACCTGTAATCCCAGCTACTCAGGAGGCTCAGACTGGAGAATTGCTTGAACCCAGAAGGCAGAGATTGCAGTGAGCCAAGACTGCACCAATGCACTCCAGCCTGAGTGATAAGAGTGAAATGCTGCCTCAAAAATAAATAAAGTACTTCTTAAGCCAAAGTTCCACATATAAGCAGGGATTTACCTACCCAATGGGGCACCCTCCCATCCCTGGGGCTAACATCAGAGCTCTCTTTCTCCTCATCCAGCAAAATGGGGCACCCCTAGAACACTGTGAAAGACTAAGCAACAGAGGGAATGACACCAATAAGAGAGAAATCTCCAAGAAAATACTAGGGCCCAGCTGGGCTTCTGTCCCTACTCTCTTCCACATTCCTTCAGTGCAGCCCTCTGCTACACGGCGGGGTAATGGTAAATGTTCCATCCACTCCCTGATGAAGATGTACTGAGGGGAGAAGAAATGTATGGGAACAGGAGAAGGGGCTGTGGGGACCAGCCTGCGTGGAGGCAAGCCAGGAGAAGGGAGACACTGAAAGGATTCTTGTTCAGAGGACCAGTGACCAGTTTTGACACTCAGAGGGTTTAATGGACATACTGGCATTTTCACATCAGCTCACATGACCAAAGCAACCCCCGGCTGAGAAATATTCCATTACGTATCCCTCCCCAGGTGGTCGGTCAGTTCTACAAGCACAGCCTTGCCTGCCAACATTCTTTCTCCACTCCACTCTGCTGTGTGAAAATGCCTCCTTGGCTCTCCCGGTACCTTCTATCCCCTTCTCATTCTCAGTAATAGCAACCAGAATTTACTAAGTGATTACTATTTATGTGTCAGGCATAGTTCATTCTTTCCTTCCTTTCTTTTTTTTTTTTTTTTATGGGAGTCTTACTCTGTTGCCCAGGCTGGAGTGGTACAGTGCTGTGATCTTGGTTCACTGCAGCCTCAACCTCCCGGGCTCAAGAGATCCTCCCACCTTAGCCTCCCAAGTAGCTGGGACTACAGGCTTGCACCACCACAGACAGCTAATTTTTCAAGTTTTCGTAGAGATGGGGGTCTCCCTATGTTGCCTAGGCTGGTCTCAAACTCCTGGGCTCAAGTGATTCTCCCACCTCAGCCTCCCAAAGTGCTAGGATTACAGGTGTGAGCCACCATGCCCAGCCCATAGTTCTAAAGACCTGCATGGCTGGACCATCTAATCCTCCCTGAAATCCTGTGAGGTAGGTGCTATTACTTCCTCCATTTTAGAGGTGACACTACTGAGACACAGGGCAGGACTGGCCCTAAGACTCAGATCTGGGAAGTAGCAAAGCCAGGATTTGAACCTAGGCAGCCTGGGTGCAAAGACTACACTCTCAGTTGCCCTACCTCACCTCAGCAAGAGACGAGTCATACTCAAAGATAAGAGATCTGTTCCTAGCTCAGTCCTAACCAGCTACATAACCTTAAACAAATGGCTTTTCTATGCCTCAGTTGCCTCCACCATGAAATGCTAATCATAAATGTCTGGTCTAGAAACACAGAAATCTTAGCTCTATAATCCAGCCTGTCTAAGAGATTCTCCTGAGATTATGGAAACACTCTGTAACTGTCCATGCTGACCGTAGGGCAGTCACTAGCCACATGTGGCTACTGAACATTTGAAATGTGGCTACCATGACTGAGAAGCTGAATTTTAAATGGTATTTCAATCTAATTAATTTAAATAGCCACATGTGGCTAGTAGCTACTATGCTGGACAGCTCAGCTCTACTCTGTAAACTTGAAGAGGGTAGGTGCCACTTCTCTTTGTTCGCTGCTAAAGTCCCAGAGCCCAGCATGGACGCTGGTCTACAGCTGGTGCTCAATAACTATATAATGAACAAATCAAAAGCAAAGGATTTTTCAGGTACTCTAATAGTACCTCATCTCCCACACAGGCATCAATTCATCATGTTCCCTGGCCAGTGGATATTTAGCCTTGGCCTGACACAGAATTCAGGGCTTCCTAATGCAGTCTGGTAGAAAGTTGCTCTTACGATAAAAAATTCTTCCACTGAGGGTTGGGCATGGTGGCTCACTCCTGTAATCCCAGCACTTTGGGAGGCCGAGGCAGGTAGATCACCTGAGGTCAAGAGTTCAAGACCAGTCAGCCTGACCAATATGGTGAAACCCCATCTCTACTAAAAATACAAAAATTAGCCAGGTATGGTGGCGGGCACCTGTAATCCCAGCTACTCAGGAGGCTGAGACAGGAGAATTGCTTGAACACGGGAGGGGGGTGTTGCAATGAGCCAAGATCGCACCATTGCACTCCAGCCTGGGCAACAGAGTGAAACTCCGACGAATCCGATTTTAACTGGTAGCAGTGTAAGTCCTGTTAAACAAATATATGACTACGATCTGTTTGGGAGAAAACAGTCCTCTATCAGAGCTGTGGTCCGGAATTGCTATCTCCACTGACTTTAATACCAGTGTATTTGAGTCCCGCGACTCCGTAAGTGGGCCAGGGAGTGTGCAGCTAGGCCCTCAACAAGCTAAGCCTTGTTCTCCAAGCAGGGTCTGGGGATTCTGGCAGAACAATTCATATGTTCCTATTTCCTTGATGTACTCCTTAGTGAAAACATCCAATATTTCCTACATACCTCCTATGTACCAACAACTGTGGTACACACAAGAGCGACAGAGGATGACGACGTGGTACTCGCAAGGAGCCCTTGGTTTAGAAAAGGGAGAGTCAAAATGTGCAAACTCACTTTGTACAAGGCAATGAACCAAGCCAGGAGAAAGACATAAACTAAACATAATCAACTCAGTGTGACCCATGCCAAAACAAACATACGTACAAAACACCACAATGGCTGCCTTAGAAGAGACACGTGGAGAATCCCAGCACTGTGGCTTGCACACAGCAGGTGCTCAATGCAGAGAACTGAATCAAACCTTGACCAATACCTTCTTTTAGGCTGGGAAAACCAAGGCCCAGACAGGTTATGGTACTTCTCTAAATGACTCAGGTAGTTACTGACAGGACTGAAGACAGTAACACTCTATAACACCATCTCCCTCCCGGTGCTTTTTATCCTCCACTACATGGGGAAAATAGGCAGGATCTACTGCCTGTTATTATGTCTGTCTCAGAATAAATGATGGATTTACTTTTGTAAGACTGTATGTTTCGGTCTCTTGAAATCTGATGACTAAATATATGCATATCATCTTAGGAACGTGCATTCAATCGTTTAACAAACATTTCTTGAGAATACACCCTATATCAGGCACAAATTTAAATGTATGAATGAAGAAATGAAATAAACTTTTGGTCAAATTGGAGAGCTGAACACCCATTTTATCTCTGCAGTCTTCTGGACTCCCACTAAAAGGGCAGCAGACAGATGTGTTTTTTTAATAAAAAGGAGACCCCAGCAGATGAGCTATTGTCAACAGCCGTAGAGAGCTGACCACCACGCAGTAGCTGATTTAGGTTTCTGCGTTGTCTGCTCTGCTAAGTGCAAGCAGGGCAGGAACCACTAAACAAGTGCCCAACTCATGGCACAGAACCCAGAGAAGGTTCAGGAACTGGAGTCACCAAGAACTCTAAAGGGACAAGCAGGATGGGGCTAAAAAGAAGAATGCTTGCCTGCAGGTTGGTACAAAGAGCAGCCAGACCCAGGGTTCCTCTTGCAATCTGCTCAGCCTGGTGATTTCCCTGCCTCAGCCAGCAGAAGGTGGAGATCCACTGATCAGGTAACTTACAGCAGAGACACAGCCGAGGGAGGGACACAGCTAAGGGAGGTAGAGAGATAGGAGCTGTGGGGGGTGGGGGGGGGGAGGCGGTGAGAACACAGTGGGTGGGGCAACTTTCAAAAGAGCCAGGGATTGAGTGAAAGTCTGCATATCAAACAGGCTAATACCTATTCCCCTTCCCCCGTGGAGGCTCCAGAATGCAAGACAGCCAGGCTGTTACCCATCCCAGCCCACCCCACCCCCAGGCAAAATCCTCTCCAAGAAAGCCCTATACAGGAAAGCCCCAGAGAAAACATCTAGGTTGCTCCAGCAGAGAAAAAGGGGTCTCTGCTGGATCACCTACAATGAAGTTAGCAAGTCCCTTCCTTGTGGCACTGATGCCCGATCAGCATGTCGGTGTCCATTCTTAAAATATACATAGACAGTCAAAGATCAGCATGCATGGAAGGATGACTGCCATGGAAGATACAGTAACCAAAACAAGTGGAAAAAGGGACTTAGAGGAAACATCCTCCTCCAAGGGACAGCGGAGAACAGCAGAAAACCATCAAAAAACAAACAAACAAAAAACCCACCCTAATATAAAGGAATTTACTGTACCCATGAAACAAGAATAGAATGTAATCTAAAAAAGAAAAGCAAGTATTCAGAGAGCTAGGGAGCTCTTAGAAAGTAAAACATGCAAATATGTTTCATGTAAAAACATGAAAGCAGAAAGTTAAAAATGGAAAAGGGTTGAAGATAAAGCTGAAGATATCTCTCTGAAAGACAAAAATATAATAAAATGAAAAAAGGAAATAAAGTGTTTTAAAATTATAAACTTGATCCAGGAAGTCCAACATTCAACTAATAGGCATTCCGAAGACAAAACACAGAAAATGGAGAAAATGAAATTATTAAAAGATATCTATTTAAGAAAATTTCCCCAAACTGAAAGATGTCGGTCTTCAGATCAAAAAGGCACACAACAGCTAGATGCAGTGGCTCACACCTGTAATCCCAGCACCAGGCAGGTGGATCACCTGAGGTCTAAAGTTCAAGACCAGCCTGGCCAACATGGTGAAACTCTGTCTCTACTAACGATGCAAAAATTAGCCAGGTGTGGTGGCACACACCTGTAATCCCAGATATTTGGAAGGCTGAGGCATGGGAATCACCTGAACCCAGGAGGTGGAGGTTGCAGTGAGCCAAGATTGTGCCACTACAGTCTAGCCTGGGCAACAGAGTGAGACTCTATTAAAAAAAAAAAAAAGGTGCACACCAAAGACCCAAGTCAATCATTTTTAAAGCAAGGAAATTTCAAATACAGGAAAAGAAAGACGATCCTAAAAACTTCAGTGAAAGAGCAGGTTATCCATAAATGATCAAGAATCAGAATGGTATCCGAATTTTAATACCAATATTGGAACCTAGATGACAGTGGAATGATGGCTTCAAAACTCTAAGGGAAATGGCTTTCAACCTCAAATTCTAGATGAATCAAATCAATCAAATATGAATGTAGAAAATGAACATTTTCTGAACTGCAAGGTTAAAGTGATCAGCTTCCACAGACCCTCTCTCAGAAACTTGTGGAGGAATAAATCAACAGAGGAAACAGGATCCCACCCAGGATAAGGTGAGGATTATTCCCAGGATGAGTCATGCCACAGGCCTAGAGGTCAGTTAGCCAGAACAAAGGAGAGAGAATGGAGGCCTATAGGAGGAAAGTCTCCAAGGGGAGTTAAAAAAAAAAAAAAAAACAGTAATAAAATAAAAAGGAACAAGCCCAGGCACGGTAGCTCATGCCTGTAATCCTAGCACTTTGAGAAGCTGAGGAGGGAGGATTGTTTGAGGCCAGGAGTTAGAGACCAGCCTGGGCGATCTAGCAAAACCCCATTTCTACCAAAAAACTTTAAAAATTAGCTGGACATGGTGGTGCCTGTAGTCTTAGCTACTCAGGAGGCTGAGGCAGGAGGACTGCTTGAGCCCAGGAGGTCAAGGCTGCAGTGAGCTACGATCACACCACCAAACTCCAGCCTGTGTGACAGAGCAAGGCCCCATCTCAATAAATAAATAAACAAACCAACAGGAACACACATTATAAAACAAATGTTTTAAGATGCTATCAGATACTTTGAGAATTAGCAAGAAGTACATAGAAACTAAGTAAACAGAAAATGTAAGACAATTATTAACTCAAAAAATGTACAAGAAAGAAAATATAGTATACTCTATGGCTCTGTCATGAACACTATTTACACAGTCAAAATAATGAAAGCACCAAATATCAATGTAATCAAAAACTGTGATACAGCTATCATGAGAGGGTAGGGGAAAAGGGAAGTATTGTAGGGGGCAGAGGAGAGGCTCTAATCCATAGTAAGACATAAAGAAACAACATCGAAAAATAACCTCTAAGCTGGGTATGGTGGCTCACACCTGTAATCCCAGAACTTTAGGAGGCCAGGGTAGGAGGACTGCTTGAGGCCAGGAGTTCAAGTCCAGCCTGGCCTTAAGCAGGGTTTCAACATAGTGAGACCCTGTCTCTACAAAAACAAAAATAAGAAAAAACAAAACATCTAAAATGAACAATCAGAAAACAGCCTTGTAAGCAGGTAACAATATAGTGATACCAGCAGAAATGGCTCAGTGCATTGGAAGTTACTGTTGTAGACAGAATAACAGCAGCCCCTCAAAGATGTCCACATCCTAACCACCATGTCTGGCTAATTTTTT
>PVKP010032907.1:0-25491 GCA_004027715.1 Plecturocebus donacophilus | reverse complement strand
AAGGGGAGGGGAGGAGAAGGGAAGGGAAGGGGAGGGGAGGAGAGGGGAAAAAAATATCCGTTCTTTTTCTTCCCCCATCATTTTTTATGTTTCACTTTGGATAGTTCCTAGTGAGGGCTCATTGACCTGCTTCTGCAGAAGCTAACCTGCTGTTAATCTCTTCTACCGTATATCAGATATATATTTTTTAAACTTTAGAGGTTCTCTTTTGGCCTTTTTAGTATCTTCCATCTATTTCCTGATCATCTTTGTGTTTTTCTTTTTTGAGACAGCATCACATGAGGTCAGGCCTCTGTCACCCAGGCTGGAGTGCAGTGACACAGTCAGAGCTCACTGCAGCCTCAGTCTCTTGGGCTCAAGTGATCCTCCCACCTCAGCCTCCCAAGTAGTTGGGACCACAGGCATTTGCCACCACAGCTGGCTAATTTTTGTATTTTTAGTAGAGACTGGTTTTCACCATGTTGCCTAGGCTGGTCTCAAACTCCTGGGCTCAGGAATCGTCCCAGCTTGTCCTCCCAAAGCGTTGGGATTACAGGCCTGAGCCACCATGCCCAACCTATGATTTTGGTGGTGGTATTGTTTTGTTTTTGAAGTATCTTTGAGTTTATTTGTAAGCTTTAGATGACCTGTTTTAAGTTTTTTAATCTATCCATGCCATTATATCTGTTATTACTGCCACTGTGTCTGTTGATTGCATTTCCCCCCCTGCCTTTAGAGACATTTTCTGTCTTTTTTCATGCATAGTTTTTTTTTTTTTCTTTTTTTTGAGATGGAGTCTGGTTCTCTCACCCAAACTGGAGTGCAGTGGCACAATCTTGGCTAACTGCAACCTCTACCTCCTGGGTTCAAGTGATTGTCTGCCTCAGCCTCCCGAGGGGCTGGGATTACAGGCACCTGCCACCACGCCCAGCTAATTTTTGTATTTTTAGTAGAGACGGGGTTTCACCATCTTGGCCAGGCTGGTCTTGAACTCCTGACCTCGTGATCCACCTGCCTCAGCTTCCCAAAGTGCTGGGATTACAGGCATGAGCCACTGCACCTGGCCCATGCATAGTACTTTTTTTATTGCATAACATTGTGAATTTTGCTTTCTTGGCTACTAATCTTTACTGCGTTGTTGTTTCCAAGTCTTTTGGATATTATTCTGGTCACAGTTAGAAAACTGAGGATCAGTTTGCTCCTCCAACACTAGCTTTTAACTAGGTATAACTATATGTTGTGTGCGGTTGCCTTATTCAGGGGCTTATTTAGTTAACCACTAAGGGTACAGTGGTCAACTTCTGATGGTAACTAGCTAGCACCCTTGGCATGTGGTCTGTCTGTCCACTGTGGGAAGGGGAGCATGCAGCGCTCCCAGCCCTGAGTGGGCCACAATCCTGGCCCATCCACTGTGTCTGGTGGTCTCTCCTCCCCAAGGTGGCTTCCTCTCAGGCACCCAGAGTCAGTCTCAGCAGACACCGGACGTGTCCTCTGCATGGATCCCGAGTCCTCCGGGCAGCTGCTTCCCCCAGTCTCTGCTCTGCACTTGGCCTCTGGGAGCTCCTGCCTGTGGTTCAACAGTCTACAACAGCTCTACAGGGTCCTCTGTCTCTGGTGCAGCTGGAGCCTATCCTTACGCAGTGAGCTGAGGCCACAGCTAGTCTCACTGCCTGTGCTGGGCGGGGAAGTGATTCATTCATCAGGTAGATGAGCAGCCCTTTACTCTGGGAAAGTCTGCGCTTGGGTTGGGGAAGGACAGATGAACCCTGTGTGAATATTGCCCCCTGGAGCCCACAGTCCGATGGAGCAGGTGACAGCAGGAAGCTAAAGAACTCTCAGGAAGCATGAGGTCCTACCATTGTCACCTCTCCCACCTCCAGAGCCACTGTGCTGGCTCCAGAGATGTCATCCCTCCATACTGGACTCTGACAGAGGAAGCTTGAGCAGTCTCAAGGCTCCAGGTCATGGTATTTTTGGCCAGTATAATATGGTTTGCTTAAAATCAACACTGAGGGTAATGATTATACTAATCAAAACATGTATTTAAAGTTCTGTGTTTTAAGCCCTCTCCATACATACTGATACTTTCAGTTCATACAACAGCCTGTGCAGGAACTGTGATTATCCAGGGCGGTTGTAAGCATGTGGGTGACCCAGAGAGGAAGGAAGAGCTTACTTGGGTTAATTTGTGACCAGAAACATTAGCAAGTTTAAACTTGGTATAAAACATTAGCAAGCTTTAAACTTGGTATAAAGCAAGTGAGCCGGAGCCACAGGTGGGTGAGTCACAAGACAAGGAAACTCCACCAATGACTCATTTCCGGGAGGAGATAGGGTCCCTAGAATTCAATGGGGCAAGAACTGAAATAAGCCAAGCGCCTGCCCCCCCATTTTTGTTTTCCTTCTCTCTCCTAACCATGCCCACACCCTCACACCTCCATGAGCCCACATCTGTGGACCCACACAGCCACACATCTCTGGCCACATGCCCATTCTCTCGAAATCAGGGAGGCCCACAGACTGCACAGCGGATAGAATGAATAGTGATGAATGGATCTATATTATTTCAGGTCTCCTATGTTCATAATCATATTACTATATTAATTCAGCAGTGCCTGTCTTGGTTTTACTCCCCTTCCCCATTATATTGGCTTCCTGTCTGTCTGGGATTCTGTCTGTGTAAACTTTTTCATCTATGTCCACTATTGTCCCTGCCGCTGATGGCATTTGTCACCTCTCCCCGGGCAGACCCTCCAGACTCTTTGCATGTTCGTGGACTTTAGGGTTCATGATGGCAGTGCCTCAGTTCCTGTGAATGGAAAGTGTACTAAGGAAAGGGAGGGCCACACCGTGTTCCTGATTCTCCACAGCTCCTTGCACGTGTGGTCACCAGGCACCTACGTGCCTTCCCTGGTGGACTAGGAAGCTGCACTAACGTGGATGTTGTGTCCTCAGCCTGCTCATAGAGTGTGTTAAACATGAGAGGTGGAGACTGTGGCAGGCAGGCCGAGGACAGAACAGATGATCTGAATAGAGGGTGAAGGATCGCCCAGGCCCAGAGTTACCAGGGCTATTGTCGAGTTTTCGCTGGGGGCATTCCCCATTAGACCCGAACTTCAAAGATCATTGTTCACTCAGTAGAGAGTGGATTAGGTGAGTGACTTCTGGTGTGGCCGGGGCAGCATTTGGGATGGGTTCTAGTGATTAGGGTGGGTCAGGTTGCAGTATTGTGAAGGAGGCAAGTAGCAGCTGAGGCGGACCTGGGGGAAATGATGATGATAGCACAGGCCGGTGATGCAGTGCTTTTGGTAAGAAGAGGAAAGAGGTTGCTGGTGGATTCTAGTGTTCCTAATCTGAGACTTGGCCAAGGTCCTTACTAAATAAGATGGAGTAAATGGGCATAAATGGCTTTGAGAGTTAGATACCTGAGGCTGGGCGAGGTGGTTCATGCCTGTAATCCCAGCAGTTTGGAAGGCCGAGGTGGGCGGATCACCTGAGGTTAGGAGTTCAAGATCAGCCTGGCTGAAATAGTAAAACCCTCGTCTCTACCTAAAATACAAAAAATTAGCTGGGCATTGTGGCTTATGTCTGTAATCTCAGCTACTTGGGAGACTGAGGCAAGAGAATTGCTTGAACCTGGGAGGTGGAGGTTGCAGTGAGCTGAGATCCTGCCGCTGCATTCTAGCCCAGGTGACACAGTGAGACTCTGTCTCAAAAAAAAAAAAAAAAAAATTAGGAACCTGAATGTCCTATTGGAAACAGTATGGATACATCATTGCTCACAGACCTGCAGTACACAAAATGCTAAAAGATTTCAATCTGAGTAGAGATGAAATGAAATGGCAGCATGGACTTTTTTTTTTTTTTTTTTGAGACAGAGTTTTGCTCTTGTCATCCAGGCTGGAGTACAATGGTGCAATCTTGGCTCACTGCAACCTCTGCCTTCTAGCTGGGATTACAGGCACCCGCCACAACGCCCTGCTAGTTTTTGTGTTTTTAGTAGGCATGGGGTTTGCACCATGTTGCCTGGCTGGTCTCGAACTCCTGACCTTGGGTGGTCCACCCGCCTTGGCCCCCCAAAGTGCTGGGATTACAGACATGAGCCATCTCACCTGGTCAGAAACATGGTTCTTAAGGAAAGAAGGAAAATCATCAGGAATAGAAACATGAATGCACATAGTAAGAATGATCATTTCCTCTTAATGTCTTGAAAATATTCACTATCAAGTAGTATAACACTATAACACTTAGTAGGGTTTGTAACATATGTACATACTTGAGGCAACTATAGCAGAAAGAATGAGTAGTGGAGATTAATGAATCTATGTTATTTCAAGTCTCCTACATTTTATAATAATATTACCATATTAATTCTGCTATACAACTCAGTAATAAAAAGAAATGGAATATTGACGCACATGATAATATGACCAAACTTCCAATCATTATGCTGAGTGAAAGAAACCAGTTAGAAAAGCATATATACTGTTTGATTCCACCTATGATATTTATAGCCAGAAATGGTTTAATTAAAAAAGAAAGATCTTAAATCAACAAGCTAAGTTTACAAGTTTAGAAATTAGAAAAAGAATGAACCAAACCCAGAGTCAGCATTATAAAGGAAATAATAATTATTAGAAGAGAAATAAATAAAATAGAGAATAGAAAAACAGTAGAGGCCAGTTGTGGTGGCTCATGCCTATAATCCCAGCACTTTGCGGGGCCAAGACAGGAGGATCGCTTGAGGCCAGCAGTTTGAGACCAGCCTGAATACAGCAAAACTCTGTCTCTAAAAAAAATACTAAAACTAGCCTGGTGTTGGGGTGCACTCCTGTGATCCCAGTTATATGGGAGGCTGATGTGTGAGGATCACTTGAGCCACAGAGATGTAGGTTGCAGTGAGTCAATATCATGCCACTGCACTCTGGCCTGGGCAACAGAGTGGGACTCTGTCTCAAAGAAAGAAAAAGAAAAAAAGAAAAACCGTAGAGAAAATCAACAATGCCAACATTGATTCTTCAAAACTATTAAAGTGACAGAATTCACTAGTGAATTCTAATGAGCTTTTAATGAAGAGCTAATACCACTACTTCCCAAACTCTTTAAAAAACTTGAAGAGAAGGGAACCTTTCTAGACCCTTTTTCTAAGGCCAGCATTGCTCTGATATCCAAGCAGAGAAAGATACTACAAGAAAATAAAGCTACATACCAATATCCCTAATTGATGCAAAAATCTTTAACAAAATACTAACAGAATTCAACAGTACCTTAAATGGATTACGCACCATGACCAAGTTGGATTTATGTCTGGAATGCAGGAATGTTTCAACAGATGAAAACTCAACAGTGTAATACATTGCATTAATAGAATGAAGGGGAAAAGACACATGATCATTTCAATCGATACAGAGAAAGCCTTTGATAAAATTCAAAACCCTTTCATGATGAAAACACTCAGCAAACTAAGAATAAAAGGAAACTTCCACAATGTCATAAGAGCCATGTAAGAAAACCCCACAGCTTGGAAGTTCTAGCCAAAGCAATTAGGCAAGAAAAAGAAATAAAAGCATCTGAACTGTAAAGGAAAAAGTAAAATAATCTGTGTTTCTAGGTGGTATGATCTTACTGGTAGAAAATCTGAAAGATTGCACAAAAAATTAAACTGCCAAATATAAAATCATATCAAATTTAAAAAATTTTGAAATTTATTGTTGTACAGTAAGAGATGGTATAGATTACAATCCAGGAGATTTCAAACCGAGTAGTGAGAGACTTGCCTTACAGCAGGTATAGGACAGATTATAAAGGAGGATGTATTTTGACAATTTCATGATTGACGGTTACAAATTTACATTCTTTTTAAAGGCAATCAGAGCTGTTTAAGCTGATTTTTCTATAGCTGCTTGGTTTAATTTCACTGAACCTTATGACAAAGATATAAAGCTTACATTTTGTGAGGCTTTTTTATGATTATAGCTGATATTTCAGGGATATCAGGATGTCTTAAGTTTTGGCTACATGGGTATACAAGATTGCCCTTGGGGTATATCTAAACTGTGTTTTTAAATTTTTCTTTAACAGTACTAAAAATGAATTCATCAAAGAAGCAGAATACAAAATCAACAGGAAAAATCAGTTGCATTTCTATACACTACCAATGAATGATTCAAATCCAAGGTCATGAAGAATTATTCCTGTATTTTCTTCTAACTTTTAGGGTTTTCACTTTTATGTTAGATTTTTGATCCATTTTGAGTTAATTTTTTGTGTTTATGTAAGTTAAGGGTCCAAGGTCATTGTTTCATGATGAGTTAATATCTAGATTTCCCAAGACCATTTTTTAAAAAGATTGTCTTCCCCTCATTAAATGGTCTTGGTACCTTTGTCAAAAACTACTTGATCATATGCAGTCATACATCACATAACAACATTTCTGTCAACAACAGACTACGTATATGATGGTGGCTCCATACAGTTATGTAACACACTGCACAGGTTTGTAGCCTAGGAGCAAGAGAGTATATAGGCCAGGTGTGTCACAGGCTACAGCATCTAGGTTTGTGTAAGCACACTCTCTGAGGTTCACACAACACAATCATCTGTCGACCCTTTTCTCAGAACAGTGTTGAGCAATGCATGGCTGTATGTGCAAGTTCATTTCTGGGCTCTCTGATCTAACCATGGGTCTGTATGTCAGGCACCTTTTAAAATCAGATGTTCCTTATTTAATGTTTGATTTTATATCCAATTTTTAAAAAAGTTTTCTGTATTATAACCTCGATTTGTAAAAACATGTACGTGTGCCTGTGTCTGTGTATGTGTCTGTGTGAGAGAGAGAGAATGAGAGAGAAAGAGAGGGAGCATATGTATACCTATGGACAAATAGTGGTAATGAGACAAAATATTAATGGATGCTATCTTTAGTTGAGAACATCACGTGTGGTTTGTTCTAAAAACTTTCCTTGCCCACATTTTCTGGAATAAACATGTTTAGAAGAGTTTTTCAAGTGTATGTTACTTGGCCTTCCCTGAAACACAGAAGAATGTTTGAGAGCTGAGAGCTGCAGGGAAGATGAGGGTTATGTTTAGTCTGGGTGCCTGGAGTGAAGGGAATATGAGATGGATCCTGGGAGGAGTGAGGTCTGGAAGCCACTCACACCTATCCCTGCTTTGTCCCCACAGGTCTCAAATGACTCTATTCCAGTCACCCAACAAGACCTAGTTCTCCGGCAGAGAGCGGCCCCACAACAACAGAGGGTCAGCCCCAAATACGGATTGTGTCCACCTGGTATGTTCAAGATGGGTCTCTGATCCTTGCGCTTCCTCCTCTTGTCTCCATGAGCGTCCAGGCTGTTTCCTTTGCACTTCCTGGTTCTTCATTCCACAGAGAAGCATTGGGCGCCTCCAGCATGAGGCCCTGTCCTCCTGAAGCGTTCCTGCTGGGCTGGTATCAAAACACACGAATGAGTGAGACAGCCAAAGAGACGGAAAGGAGCCTTGAGGGAGACTTGAGTGGGACAGAGATGGGGCTGCTCAGGCCTCCTTTGGGCTGACATCCGCAGGTGGGCAGGGCCAGAGTGCAGAGAGCCAGAAAGAGTGCTCCTAGGAGGCTTCCAAAGAAGCAGTTGCCGGGGGCAGGGGTTGGGGAAGATGGAGCAATCGCAGGGAGCTGCTGTCGGGAGAGGCAGGTGGGGGCAGATCCCACACAGAGGAAGTTGGATTTTATTTCGTGAGTGAAGGATGTCCCTGAGACGTTTTCAGCAGAGGGCCACCAGCATTGCATGCGCATCTTGAGTGCTCACTCCAAGACTGAACTGGAGCAAGACAGGAAGCAGTGGAGGGCCTTGAGTGTGAAGCGCTCCTCTGGGATGTTCTGTGGTGCCCCGCAGTGTCATCTGAGTCCCCAGAGAGGCAGCAGGAACCTCGCCTGAGGTGTGCTTGACCGTTGTGTTCATGTCTCACTTCTTTCCCTCTTTCCCCGCAGTGTGTCTGAGTTAGGAATTGATTGCTGCATGCGGGCTTCCTGAGCTGGCAAGTGTAGCAAGCAGTGGTTTTTAAAATCCGTTTACAAATTTGCATTTCTTTTTCATGACTGAAGGCCACAGGAAAGGCTTGCCTGAGGGCACACCTTCATTGCACGCATGGGCTTGTCAGGAGCAGAGCATGGAGAAGGAAGAACGTAGCCTGAAACTCATCTGTAAATGCACCTACTGCTGTGGTTGGGGGTCAAGATCAGGGAGCTGGAGGGGAATAGGAAGGACTCAAGACCTATTTGGAGTGTGAATGGATGACGTGTGGGGAATGAGGACGATGAGGCACCAAATTCAACTGCTCAGGGTAACTTGAGCCTCTGTAGGGACAGTGTGTGGCAGGGCAAGCAGTGCACATTTGGGGACTCTAGCACATGGGTGATGCTTGAAGCCTCTGTCTTCGGGGTGTCCACCAGGAAGAAGCTGTAAATACTGAGAAGGAGGGGCACAGTTGAGCCCATTAGGATTTGCTCTCAGAGATGATAGGCCAGGGAGACAGGACTGCAAAGGGCTGAGCAGGAGCAGTCCACAGAACTTCCATCCTAGAGGGGAGAGGGGAGATGCCCTTCCAGCCACAGGGAGCAGCCCATCGCATGTGTCAAGGACTGAGACATGCAAACTCCTCGAAATGTGCCTTTCTTTTCCTGTGAATGAGGTCAGGAATCTGTTCATGCCCAGATACCATGTGTACACTGGTTCTGCTAGGTTTTCCTCACTCCTACTAAGAGGTTAGCTTTTTTTTTTTTTTTTTTTTCAAATCACTGAGTCACATGAATTCTTACAGATTATAGGATTTCACTCTGTTGCCCAGGCTGGAGTGCAGTGGTAGGATCATAGCTCACTGTAGCCTCACCCACTTGTGCTTAAGAGATCCTCTCACCTTGGCCTTCCAAAGTGTTGGGATTACAGGTGTGAGCCACTGTGCCACATCCAAACTTCTAATAAAAATTCACATATAAGGCCAGGCATGGTGACGCACACCTATAATCCCAGTACTTTGGGAGGCCAAGAGGGATAAATCACTTGAGGCCAGGAGCTCAAGACCAGGCTGACCAATATGATGAAACCCCATCTCTACTAAAAATACAAACATTAACTGGGTGTAGTGGCATGTGCCTGTAATCCCAGCTACTTGGGAGGCTGAGGCAGGAGAATCACTTGAACCCAGGAGGTAGAGGTTGCAGTGGGCCAAGATCGCGCCATTGCACTTCAACCTGGGTGACAGTGAGACGACGTCTCAAAAAAAAAAATTCTCATATATATTTCCAGTCATTTTGTGATTTCCTATGTTATAATTAAGTCATTGAGCCATCTGGACTTTATTTTCTTATAAGAGGAGAGTAAGGAAGACACTTTATTCTTTTCCAGCCACCTTTTAGTTGCCCCACCACTATTATTAAATAATCACATTTTTATCAGCGACATGAATCACTATCATCATGATACATTATTAAGTAAGGTTTGTGTAAGTTGGGTTTTTTAGAGTATCTTTCAATATTAATAAAGATGATTCAGAAATGTTGTGGATAGCATATAGATAGGTCATGGTCTATTTTTTGCTTTTGTTTTTACTCATTCTGCCAAGCTCTCTGCCTTTTAATTGCAGAGTTTAAACTATTTTCAATTAACACAGTACTGACAAGAAAGGATTTTATTCTGCTCTTCAGCTATTTGCTTTCTTTATGTCTTATGTATATTTTGTTCCTCCCTTACCACTTTTTAAAAAAACTTTAGTTTATTTCTTGTCATGTACCATTCTGACTCACTTCTTTTCTGCATATTTTTAAATGTATTTTCATTTTTTCTGAGATACATTGTTGTATATGTATATATATTTAATATATATATTTAAATATATACTTATTTTAATATATCTTAAATATATATGTCTTAAAAAATATATATATACACACACATATATATATTTATATATATATATTTTTTTTTGAGACAGAATCTGCTCTGTCACCCAGGCTGGAATGCAATGGCAAGATCTCAGCTCACTGCAGCCTATGGCTCCCAGATTCAAGCGATTTTTCTGCCTCAGCCTCCTGAGTACAGGGAGTAGCCACCATGCCTGGATAATTTTTGCATTTTTTGTAGGGACAGGGTTTTACCGTGTTGGTCAGGCTGTCTCAAACTCCTGACCTCAAGTCATCCACCTGCCTTGGCCTAATAAAGTGTTGGGATTGCAGGCATGAGCCATGCACCCAGCCTAAAATTTATTTTCTTACTGGTTTCCTTGAAGATTACAATTACCTTCTTAAGTGTCTAAAAAGGTAGTTTTGTAATACCGACATAATATCATTGCAGTCCAAATACTGTGCTCCTGCACAGCTCCATCTCTCCAGCTTTCCATGGTTGCTGCCATAGATCACATCTTTGCACATTGCATGACGACTAACGTAGGTCTTCAGGTCATGTATATGTGTGTTGCGAGGTTGACTTGTGATGGTTGTTTTGTGTGTCAACTTGGTTACCCAGATTCTTGGCCAAATATTATCCTAGATGTTTCTGTGAAGGCTTTTTATTTATTTATTTATTTAGATGGCATTAACATTTATATCAGTAGACTTTGTGTCAAACAGATTATCCCCATAATGTAGACAGGTCCCATCCAATCAGTAGAAAGCCTCAATAGAAAAAAGACTGACCTCCACCAAGAAAGAGGGCGTTCTGCCAGCAGGCAGCCTTCGGACCTGAGCTGTGATTCTTCTCTGTTGGCCTGTCCTATACCTTTAGAATTTGCCAGCCTCCTCAGTTATGTGAACCAATTCCTAAGGATAAATCCCTCTCTCTTTAGAGCAGGGGCCCCTAACCGCCAGGCCATGGACCAGTACTGGCTGTGGCCTGTTAAGAACCAGACTGTACAGCAGGAGGTGAGCCGTAGGAGAGTGAGCATTACCGCCTGAGCTCCGCATGCTGTCAGATCAGCGGCAGCATTAGACTCTCATAAGAGCGCGAACCCTACTGTGAACTGCACATGCAAGGGATCTCGATTGAGCACTCCTTATGAGAATCTAATGCCTGATGATCTGGCACTGTCTCCCATCACCCCCCGATGGAACTGTCTAGTTGCAGTAAAACAAGTTCAGGGCTCCCACTGATTCTACAGTCTGGTGAGTTGTATAATTGTTTCATTATATATTATAATGTAATAATAGAAATAGTGATAATAAATGTAATGTGCTTGAATCATCCTGAAACCACCCCCATGCCCCCAACTCCAGTCGGTGGAAAAACTGTCTTTCAGGAAACCAGTCCCTGGTGTCAAAAACGTTGGAGACCCCTGCTCTAGAGAGCCCTGATTAATACAGAATTTTTAGAGCTTTGAAGTTCTTTTAAACCAAACGTAATCTCCAAATAACGGCAATAACAAGATTATATTTTCACCTAACATAATACAGCTAACCTGTATACAACTGAAAACGCACTAGCCCTTTCTCCAGAAGAGGATGCAAAGTCCTTGAGTGGTGTTTACCCCTCTCCTTGGTACCCTTGGAACATAAATACTGTAAAGTGAACAGTACTTAAATACCCTGATGTAAATTCAAAATATGTTATGTCACATAACAAGGGCATAAGAGAAGGAAGAAAACACAGATATTTGCTTAACATGTATTTACACGTAAACACACACACGTAACGCAATAAGGAAGAAATGCTTATAACGATTACTGTCCTTGTTTCCTTGGATGGTCATGTCGTAGCTGGTATTTATAACAAGCTTCTTTCACTCTGCATTCTGTATTCCCTGTGCTCTCACTAAGCACCTCACTGGTCATGGCTCTATGCCTGGTAGAGTGAACCAACCTTCATTCCTGAAGGGTCTGAGCTATTAGTGGTCTTGCCTTAATTGGGCTGTTGTGGTTTTCCATGGACTTTAATCACCGGGCATGGCAACACTAAGAGATGCCCTAAGGAATCTCCTGATTAGACATCCTCTTCCTTAGGTCCATTGTGGAATAACAGTCCAGTTTCCCCTTGGTGGTCAGAATCAATCAATCCAGCCCGCAGGGTTTGTGTAACTGGTTTTTGACTGTTGATTCAGAGGCATGAGGAACCCATAGTGGGCAAGTGGCAGTCTTAATTTCGAGTTAAATGGAATCACTGTTTGTCTCCTCATGGGATCATTCCTCCCTCTGAAACTCAGAGCTCTAGCAAAGCGTAAAGTTGAGGAACCAGGCAGCAAAAACTTTGCTAACGGGTCACTAAGCGTGATATGGAGTGGGGCCATTCCCACTTCCACCCGTAGATTCCTGAACACGTGAATCCTAGCAATGGAAGAAACAACCCCATGTATTGGATGATAATTCAAAGCATAGACAGCCTCCTGGAGAACCTTGTTGCAGCCCTGCAAGGTACTGCCACCCAGCCGACATTATACATGAGTCTTCAAAAGGTCATATTCCACCATCCTATCAAGCCAACAGCTTTGAGACGGGAGGAACATGGTAAGACCAGTGAATTCCATGAGCACAGGCCCATTATAATGAGTCCCTTAGTCAGAAGTAATGTTTTGTGAATACCCTGACTGTGGATAAGGCGTTCTGTAAGTCCACAGAGGGTAGTTTTGACAGAAGCGTTGCGTGCAGGGAAGGCAAGTCTGTAGGATAAGCTCCTCTTCCAGTAAAAATGCTGCCCCCTCCATGATAGAAATGGTTCAGTATAAAAATCAACCTGCCACCAGGTACCTGGCAGATTGACCCTCTGAATGGTGCTATGCCAGAGACTCAGTGTTGGCCTCTGCTGCCTATAGACTGGGCACTCAGTAGCAGCTATAGGCAGGTTGGCCTTGGTGAGGGATATCCATGCTGTTAGGCCCATCCAAACCTCCATCCCTGCCACCATGCACACTTTGTTCATGAGCCCATTGAGTGGTGATGGGTGGCTGGGGAAAGAAGCTGACAGGTATCCACAGAACAGGTCATTCTATCCACCTGATTTTTAAAAGTTCTTCCCTGCTGAGATCACCTTTTGTGAAGATATTTGTGTCACATGGGGGACAAATATCTTCATGTTTTTTACCCATTCAGAGAGGTCTGTCCATACACCTCTTTTCCAGACTTCCTTGTTATCATTTGCCTTCTGAGTCTCTGACCATCCAGCCAAATCATTGACCACAGCTAATGAATCAGTATATAACTGCAGGTCTAGCCATTCTTCCCTCTCAGCAAAATGAACAACCAGGTGCACCGCTCAAGAGTTCTGCCCAGTGGGAGGATTTTTTTTTTTTTTTTTTGAGACAGTTTGGCTCTTGTCGCCCAGGCTGGAATGTAGTGGCCTAATCTCAGCTCACTACAGCATCCGCCTTCCGGTTTCAAGCGATTCTCCTGCCTCAGCCTCCTGAGTAGCTGGGATTACAGACCTGTGCCACCATGCTCAGCTCATTTTGTATTTTTAGTAGAGATAGTGTTGATCAGGCTGGTTTCGAACTCCTGACCTCAAGTTATCCACTCATCTCAGCCTCACAAAGTGCTGGGATTACAGGTCTGAGCCACCGCACCCAGCCTTTTTTTTTTTTTTTTTTTTTTGAGACAGAATCTCGGTCTGTTGCCCCGGCTGGAGTGCAGCAGCACAATCTGGGCTCCCCGGAACCTCCGCCTCCCAGGTTTAAGAGATAGTCCTGCCCCAGTCTCCTGGGGAGTTGGGATTACAGGTGTGCCACCACGCCAAGCTAATTTTTGTATTTTTAGTAGAGACAAGGTTTTGCCATGTCAGCCAGTCTGGTCTCAAACTCCTGACCTCAGGTGATCTGCCCTCCTTGGCCTCCCAAAGTGCTGGAATTACCAGCGTGAGACGTTGTGCCCAGCCTAGAGGATTTCTTTTCACCACTGTCCTTCAGGAATGTCCCAGACAGTGGATGTGATTCTGTAAACGTCCACTTCTAAGTGTGACCTGTACATGGTGCAGAACCATCTCTAAACCAGGCCCAGGTTTTCTCTTCTGCCAACTGACCATAGGGAATTCCTTATGAGGCCATAAGTGCAGGCTGAGCAGAAGAAAGTAATGTCACAGGAATGGGGATCGTGGGCACTTGGGCCAGTTCTTCATGTAACTTTCTTGCGCCTTCAGGGCCTACTTAAGCCTAATTTTGTATATATATGCCAATTCCATTCGAAGATGAAAATGGAAATTTTAGGCTGTACTTGCCTGAATTTATGGCTTGGTAGGCAAAATAACACTCAGTTCAAGAGGAGCAGTCAGGTCATAGAGTAATTTGCTGGCCTATGGATAACCATTCAGTCTGCACTAAGGCCTAGAAACAAGCCAAGAGCTGTTTCTCAAAAGGAGAGTAGTTATCTGCAGAGGATGGCAGGTCTTTGCTCCGAAACCTAAGGGCCTGTGCTGTGGTTGACCTAGAGGGGCTACCAAAGGTTCAAAATAGCGTTACTATCTGCCACCAGTACTTCAAGCACCACTGGGCCTGCATATGGCCCAAGTGACGGAAAAATGTCTACAGCAGCCTGGACCTGTTGCAGAGCCTTCTCTTGTTCTGAGCACCACTCAAAACTAGCACATTTTCAGGTCACTTGATAAATAGGCCAGAGTAACATACCCAAATGAGATCTATGTTGCCATGAAAGTCAAAAAGAGCACACTATGCGTTGTATCATTTTCTTGGTTGTGGGGAGTGGGGGTGGCAGATACAACAATTTATCTTTTATCTTAGAATATCTTAGAATAGAAGGAATACCTTGTGGTCCCATATCATTCAGCAACTACGAATTTGTTTCACTGAGGTAGAAGTCCCTGGAAATGTTGTCAGATTTATTTCCCACCCTCTGACATGCAAACGCCTTACCAGTAAGTCTAGAGTAGTTGCTAATTCTTGTTCATGAGGTTCAATCAGCATAATGCCATCAATGTAACGGCTCATCTTGTGTGACATCTTGTGGAAGGGAAAGGCCATCAATATCCCTGCAGGCCAGATATGGTGGCTCATGCCTGTAATCCCAGCACTTTGGGAGGCCAAGGTGGATTGGTCACTTGAGGCCAGGAGTTAAAGATCAGCCTGGCCAACATGGCGAAACCCCATCTCTACTAAAAATACAAAAATTAGCCGGATGTGTTATGCGTGGGTAATCCCAGCTATTCAGGAGGCTGAGACATGGGAATCACTTGAAACCAGGAGATGGAGGTTGCAGCAGTGATATGAGATCATGCTGTACTCCTGCACTCCAGCCTGGGCAACAGGGTGAGACTCTGTCTCCAGAAAAAAATAAAAAGATTCATGCAAATTAAATTATGACATAGGGCTGCAAGTTGATGCATCCCCGAAATAGGATACTGATGGTATATTGCTGACCTTGCCAACTGAAAGCAAACTCCTTCTGGAAGTCTTTACTGACAGGTATGAAGAACAAAGCATTTGCCAGTTCAATACCTGTATACCAGGTACGAGGATGTAGCAATTTGCTCAAGCAATGGAACCATATCGGGTACAGCAGTTGCAACTGGAATTACCACCTAGTTAGGCTTATGATAATCCACTGTCATTCACCAAGATCCATTTGTCTTTGGCAGAGGCCAAATAGGTAAGTTCAATGGGCATGTAGTGGGAATCACCACAGATGCATCCTGGATTGTGGTAATGGTCTCTGCAATCCCTCCAGGAATGTGGTATTGCTTTTGTTTTTTGGGGCTTTATAGACAGGGTACCACTCTGTCACCCAGGCTGAAGTGCAGTGGCACAATCATAGCCCACTGTAGCTTCAACTCCTGGGCTTAAGCAATCCTCCTGCCTCAGCTTCTTGAGCAGCTAAGACTACAGGCATGTACCATCATACCTGGATAATTTTGTATGTATATGTACAGATGGAGTCTCACTATGTTGCCCAAGCTGGTCCTAAACTCTTGGTCTCAAGCAATCCTCCTGCCTTGACCTCCCAGTGTGCTGGGATTAGAGACATGAACCACCATGCCCATCTGGTATTGCTTTTAATTTACTATATTTTTAAGTAAACGCAAGTCCAATGGCTTCCACCTGGTCTTTTCCACCTGAATAGTCTGCACTGCACATGTCTGGGGATGAAGGTGGGGATTGTGCCAGCTGCTGAGTATGTCTATTCAATTATACATGATGGGGAAATCAGACAGGGTGGGTGTGGGGACCCACTGGCCCCTTTATGAGATGGACTTGAGCTTAGTTTGAATAATATCAGCATAATTTCAATGGCCTGCAAACACTGTGCTCCTGTACTTGTCCATCTTTCCTCCTTCATCTTGTTGTCCTAGATCATATCCTTGTATATTCTGTGCCCATGAACATCAATTTGTAATTACCGTTTTCTGCATTTGCTCTTTAAATCATTTAAGTAAAAAGATGATTTACAAACCAAAAGTAGCATAATACTGTGCTATAGACTGAATTGTGTCTCCCAAAATCATATGTTGAAGTCTTGCCATCCAATGCAATAGTATTTGGAGATGGTGCCTTTGGGAAGTAATTTGGTTTAGATGAGGTCATGAGGGTGGGACCCTCATAATGGGGTTAGTGCCTTTTTAAGAAAAGACACTGGACAACTTTCTCTCTCTCTCTCTCTCTCTCTCTGTCTCTCTCTCCTTGTGTGCACAAGGAAGAGTTTATGTCCGCAAGATGGTGGCCATCTCCAGAACTATGAGAAATAAGTGTCTATTTTTTAAGCCACTTGGCCTATGGCATTTTATTATAGCAGCCTGAGTGGCTGCATACTGGCATTTATATTTACCTATGTAGTTACCTTTTCCAGTGTTCTTTATCTCTTCATATGCTTCTAGCTATTACCTAATGTCATTTCATTTTTACCTAAAGGATTCCTTTTAGTATTTCACAGGGCAGATCTACTAGTAATGTGCTCCATTATCTTTTGTTTATCTAAGAATGTCTTAATTTCTTCTTCATTCTTGAATAACAGTATTGCTGGATATCGAATTCTTGGTTCCAGCATTTTGTGTGTTTATGTTTTTGTTTATTGGCACTTTAAATATGTTACTCAATCCTTTCTGGCCTCTGTGGTTCCAGGTGAAAAAGTAGCCAATAACCTTATAGAGATTCCCTTGTACACACTTGCTGCTTTCAAGATTTTCTGTTTGTGTTGGCTTTTGTCCATTTGACTATAATGTGTCTCAGTGTAGTTCTCTTTTAACTTACCCTGCTTGGAGATCATTGAGCTTTTTGGATCTGTAGACAAATCTTTTTCAAAAGTCTTGCACCTCCTTGTTAAATTTATTCCTAAATGTTTTATTCGTTTTTATGTCATTGTCAATGAAATTGTTTTCTTAATTTCCTTTTTGGATTGTTCTTTGCTACTGCAAAACTTTTACATTGAAAACTATCAAATGTTGCTGTAAGAAATTAAAGAAAACCAAAATAAACAGTAAGCTATTCCATGTTCATAGATCAAAATATTGTTAAATTACCAAGTCAATGTACAGATTCAATGCAATCCCTATTAAAATCCCAGTGGTGTTATTTTAAAAATGGAAGAACTTATATCACTAACCAAAAACATTCTTGTAAAAGAAAAGCAAAGTTGAGGGAACTTACACTTTCCAATTTTGAAACACATCTTCATTCCAGGGCAGCTTTAGTGCTCCCTTTGCATCATTCTTTGACTCTACAGAGATAGGACCCTTTTCCTCCCATTTTCTTCCCGTAGCTGATGATGTGAGCTTTACTTTTGAAGGCTTTTCCCATCGTTGTATGACTTCTGCTCCTGGTTGTATCTTTCACGGGCGGGGAGCTCATTCAGAACAGCTATTAGGACATTCCTCTGTGCATTTCCAAGGTCTAAGATGGCACTGTCCAATATAATAGTCCCTAGGCCCATGTGATTGCTAATCACTTGAAATATGCTACTGCAAATTGAGATGTGCCATGAGTTGAAATATACACAGAATTTGAAGACATACTGTGAAAACATGCTGTAAAATATCTCAATGTTTTATGTGGATTACATATTTAACTGATATTATCTGGGGTACATTAAATTAAAGTGTATTATTAAAATTAACTTCACCCCCTTCTCACTTTTTTTTTAATGTGGTGAGTGTGAATTTAAATTTCATATGTGGGCTGGGCACAGTGGCTCACACCTGTATTCCCAGCACCTTGGGAGTCCAAGGAGAGTGAATCACTTGATCCCAGGAGTTTGAGACCAGCCTAGGCAACATGGTGAACGCTCATCTCTACAAAAAAAAAGTACACAAAAAATTAACCCAGCATGGTGGTGTGCACCTGTATTCCTAGCTACTTGTGGTAGGGGGAGGTGGGGGGCCTGGGAGGTCAAGGCTGCAGTAAGCTGAGATCACGCCACTGCATTCCAGCCTGGGCTATAGCGTGATACCCAAAATAAATAAATAAATAAATGTGTGGCTTATATTTATTTTGGCAGTGCTGGTCTAAGGTGTGTAAATGCAGAATTGATGAACTGACCAAGCTAGGTAGAGATTTCCCTGTTTGGATTCCACTCATGCCTGAAAGAGGAGTTCCCCCAGCCACCACTGCCAGCTACTGGGAATCCTGTGATATTTCACTCACCAGCTTTTCTCTTCCCTCCCAGGATACCATATCTCAGAAGATGGTAGAGATTGTATCTCCTGCCAAAATGGACAGGACTATACCACTTACTTTAATGATCTCCTTTCCTGCTTTCGCTGTACAAAGTGTGACTCAGGTACAGAACATATGGACCCCATGCCTAAAGGTGGAATGCAGGGTGATGACATAAAAGTTGTAGCTAAAATGGGATCAAGGAGACCTAGATTCTGGCCCACCTTAGACTTCATCATACCTTGTTCCATGATTTTGTCTTGGAGTCTTTCAATAAATAAAATAGGCCAGGCACAGTGGCTCATGCCTGTAATCTCAATACTTTGAGAGGCATTGCTTGAGCCCAGGAGTTCAAAACCATCCTGGGCAACATGAGAAACCACGTCTCTACAAAAATATAAACATTAGCCAGGCATGGTGGTGCTTGCCTGTAGTCTCAGCTACTCAGGAAGCTGACGCAGGAGGTTCGCTTGAGTCCAGGAGGTTGAGGTTACGGGAGCTGAGATTGTGCCACTGCACTCCAGCCTAAGCGACAGAGCAAAACCCTGTTTCAATAATAATAATAAAACAGAAATTATTTGTATAATGTATGCTACATGGTAAGGAAATCTTTTAAACTATCAGCTGCAAGGGAGTGGGGGCATGATTACAGCACAGAGAAGGCCTGGCTGAGTGGAAAAGTCTGGGTGTCAGCGGTGGCACGGGTCTGCTCCAGGGCCAGGCTCTCTGCTTCTGGCTCTGTGATCCTGGCAGGTTCTCAGTCCCCTTCCTGCTCCCCAGCGAGGCTGGGGCTTTGGGGAAATCACCCAAGGGCTCCTCTCCTTGCAGAGTCTGTCAGGTGATGCACCTGCGCCTCCCTTGCTACTGACCATATGATCTAAATGATGCTTTCCCCTAAACGATGCTTTCCCCTAAACGATGCTTTCCTCTAATCTGATGTAATCAGTACTGAATCGTGGTCCTTTTGTATGACTCCAAGTGTTGGTGACAGCTGAAGGGTGGGTGTCCTGTATGAGCCCCAAGTGTGCTGGTGCAGAAACCGGCCCTCAGAACTCCTTTGTGAAGTGAACTGAACTGAGTGGGAGGGTCTTTGGGTGGGGAGGAAGGGTCGAGGGACACATCAGGAAAACACATTCCCCAAATGTTATGCTCTGTCGTTAGGTAAAGTGGAGATAAGATCCTGCACCACGATCACAGACACAGTGTGTCAGTGCGAAGAAGGCACCTTCCAGGAAGAAGATTCCCCTGAGATATGCCGGAAGTGCAGCACAGGGTGAGACAGCAGCCAGGGGGGCTCCCAGCAGCTCCATGGAACCCCAAGAAGACTCAAATCTCCTTGTACCCCCATCCCTCCCTGACCCCATGGAGCATCCTTGAGTCTGTGGCTGCCACTCCTGGTTCCTCTGCCTGTCCTCACCCCTGCCCCCTGCAGCAACCCCTTCTCACCCCTCCCCAGCACAAGTCCCCTTGGCTAGGCTAACTTTCTCACTGCCCACAGAAGGCTGTGACTTAGGGCCCATGATACTTTTAGGGGCCAATGAAATTATTTCATTTATTTTTCTTTCTTTCTGTTTTTTTTGTTGTTGTTGTTGAAACGGAGTCTTGCTCTGTCACCCAGGCCGGAGTGCAGTGGTGCGATCTCAGCTAATTGCAATCTTGCCTCCCGGGTTCAAGTGATTCTCCTGCCTCAGCCTCCAAATAGCTGGGATTACAGGCATGTGCCACCACACCCAGCTAATTTTTGTATTTTTGGTAGAGATGGGGTTTCACCATGTTAGTCAGGCTGAACTTGAATTCCTGACCTTGTGATCCGCCCGCCTCAGCCTCCCAAAGTGCTGGGATTACAGGCATGAGCCAGCGCGCCCAGCATGATTTAATTTCTTTTGAAATGAGAAGAATGAGTAGAATGCTGCCAGGCTTATATTCATCTTTATACCAATTCAGTACTAAAATGTAATTTTTAATATTTTTTTATGCAGGCAGGGACCCATAAAGACAAAAGTGCCTGCAGCCCACAAAAACGTAATCAGGCCATGGGTGGAGATCCCTTAAGTTCCCATGAGGAGCTGAGCCCACCCAGCCGACCTCACTCCTGGCCCCTGATCCCTCAGTAAGACCTGTCTTTTCCCTATTTGGGATTTAGGAGCCAAGAGTAATTTGCTCTGCTCTGGCCCCCTAGTATTTGCTGTGATTGGGAGGAATGGGTAGACAGGTGGGGGCAAGAGCTCACCATTGTGGTTGGCTGGAGGATGAGGCTCTGCTTGTGACCACATGGGCATGTGATCTTCCCCTGGAGTGCTGCTCCTCCTAACGCAGGCCTCCCCTGCAGCCCAGGGAAGCTCAGTGTGTGCCCAGCACAGAAGGCTCCTGGAGCTGCAGCTCTGACCCCAGAGCAGGGAGACCGAGGGGCTGAAGTGCACATGCTCAGACCCTTCCCCAGCCTCAACTGGGGAGCATGGGGGGAGCCTGCAGACACGAGGAGCCCGTCCTTCCCCTGATGCCTTCTCAGGGACATTGGGCAGGGAGGGTGGCTCCTCTTTCATCCCACCTGGCCAGCTTTCCTTCAGGAGTCCCCCCTCTTCCTCCCTGTGTGTACCCAGGTGCCCCAGAGGGATGGTCAAGGTCAGTGATTGTAAGCCCTGGAGTGACATCAAGTGTGTCCACAAAGAATCAGGTACAAAGCCCAGTGGGGACACCCTAGCTGCGGCGGAGACAGTGACCTCTGGCATGGGGACTCCTGCCTCTCCCTGTTCCCTCTCAGGCATCATCACAGGGATTGTAGTTCCACTCGTGTTCGTGGCTGTGGCTGGGTTTGTTTGGAAGACTTCACTGTGGAAGAAAGTCCTTCCTTACCTGAAAGGCATCGGCTCAGGTAGGTGCTGGCTGAGGGCGGGGCTCTGGGCCCTCTCTGCCCTGCCTACTCCTGCTGTGTTCCCGCAGACACAAAAGCCCACTCCTGCCCCAAGTCCAAGTGTCTCCAGCCTGGCTCTTCCTCCTTGTGATCACCCCGTCCCCATATCCCATGCACCCCCTAGGACCTGGTCTCATCAGTCCCTCTCCCAGGGCCGGGGGTCCCCTCATCTCCCAGCCAGGTCCAGGAGGGCAGGGCCAGTTCCTCCCATCTTCAGGCCCAGCCAGGCTGGGGGCAGTCAGCTCCTCAACTGGGTGACAAGGGTCAGGATGAGATGTGGTTGGAGGATTATTCAGCCTTGGTCATAGCAGAACCAGAGACTTTCCATGTGTTTATTTTTACTCTAATTCCCCTTCTCATCCTCCTTCCTCAGGGTGTCTCTGAGTTGCAAAGCCCCATTCCTGTCCCCAGGCTTTGGGCTCCTTGTCCAGGGTCCAGCCCCCAGCCTGCCCCTGCACACCCACTGCCCTCTGGGAGGGAGGTGCTACATGGGCCCTGTTCCACCTGTTAAGGAGACTCCTTCTCTTCCAGGTCGTGGCCGGAACCTTGAGCGTGTAGACAGAGTGAGTTGGTTTTTTCAGGAGCTGGGGGCTTAGAGGCTCAGGAACCTTTTCCTGGGACAGCAGAACCTGGGTGGGCAGGTCCCCCTTGTCCTCATGGCTGTCCTTACTCTCTGAAGTGGCCTGGAGGCTCTGGGCTGACTGTAGGGGGACACATGGCCGTTTTGAGCACGGTTTTGGTATCTGCCTGACCACAGCCTGGCCTCAGCAGTGGGTCCTGGATGTGTTGAGTCTGGGTTGCCTGGGGTGACCTCATTGAGAGGGGGTGGGGATGGCAGGTTCAGTTGCTTTCTGGGGACCCTGCAGCGTGCCCTGGGTGTGGACTCCTGAGTCGGCTCTTTGCCTTCCCAATGTCTTTTTCTAGAGCTCACATGCCCAAGGAGGGCCTGGGACTGAAGACAATGTCCACAATGAGACCATGAGTATCTTGCAGCCCATCCAGAACCCTGAGCAGGAAATGGAAGTCCAAGAGCCAGTGGTGGCAGGTGACAACGTGTTGCCCGCAGGGGAGCCAGAGCATCTGCTGGTGAGTGGGGGACAGACCATTCTGTTTCCTGACCTGCTGCTCGCCTGGGATTTTGTAGGCAGTGGGAAAAGGCAGTGCCTTAGCTCTCCTGGCCCAGGAGAAATGGAGCCTGAAGGAGACATGGGACTGCAGGGGATGGGGCAGCCACATTGAGGTGGTGACTGTGCCACTCTGCAGGACATCTGCTTCTTAGTTCCTGTGCTGTCCTTGCTGTGTCCCCAGAGCCTAGAGATCTATAGGCACAGAGTGGGAGTCACAGGGTTTATTGATGACTGAATAAGGCTGCACAGTCTCCACCATGTGCTCCTAACAGAACTCAGGGAGCCCTTGCTTGAAACAGCAGAAGTTTTGAATTTACTCTGAAATTGTTATTATGTTGAACATATTTCAAAGTTGGTAGGGTAGCTCCCAGAAAGTAGGATTCCGAGTTGATGCACAGAGGGCTTTTGTATCGGACACACGCACACAACCAGTTCATTGCAATCCGTCAGTTTTGATATGATACCAAGTAGGTGGGAAATCTGTACATAGATTTTTCATTGCACGGAAGCACTGAAAGTCCTTCCCTCCAACATAAGATGAGATTATCCAGTTTCTTGCAGTGTTTTAGTTTTAATGATTTAATTTTTAGCTTACAGCACCGTGATCTAAACAGAAATGAATTTTTTGATTCAATATAAGCTGAGGAACTCCCTGAATTATTCTGAATCTGTTTTCTTCTTCCAAGCCCATTTAGCGACCAATTCTTCCTTTTCCCCCGCCTTTGCCCTTTTTGCCACCTCCTTTGCTACGTGTCAGATGTTTACTTTTATTTTTCGCTTCCTCTTCATTATTTTTTTAACTAGATCTTGTTCTTGAAAATATCAAAAGTTGATGTGGGCAGTGATCTCTTCCACCCAGACCATTTCTGTTTCTTCCTTGCATCTATACCACTTTCTTTTTAAATAAAGAGAATTTTAAAGAAATCAAATGAACAATGCCAATAATTCCTCCATGCTTATTAATCACTTTGAACATTTTTTTTGAGACAGGATCTTGCTCTGTTGCCCAGGCTGGAGTGCAGTGGCACGATCTTGGCTCTTTGCAACCAACCCCTGCCTCCTGGGCTCAAGTCATCCTTCCATCTCAGCCTCCTAAGTAGCTGGGACTATAGGCATGTGCCACCGTGCCCAGCTAAATTTTGTACTTTTTGTACAGACAAGTTTTGGCCATGTTGCTTAGGCTGGTCTCCAACTCCTGAGCTCATCCAATCCACACCTTGTGGCCTCCCAAAATGCTGGGATTACAGGCGCAAGCCACCATGCCCGGCCTGATCATTTTTTAAAAGCAGGTCACCCATAGCTACACATCCACCAGATGAAAACACTTGATGATCTCCAGAGCCTCCTCTCTTTCCCCAGCCTTCTTGCCCTTCTTACTTCAGGTAACTACAGTGGATAATTTCTTGCAATTTTTTGCTAAACTCTTTATGCATATACCATCTTTGTACATGCATATGTGTATATATGCAGTATTGACATGAAAAGGATTATATCATGCACAACACTAAACAGAACTGTTTTAATATCTTGGACAGCAAATATGTTTTCAAAATCATTTTTACATATCTTAAAATGTAGAATTAGATAAAATTTAGAATTATAAGATTTTCTCTACACTGCCCCCCACCCCCAAATAATCACTGGACTTAAAAAAATGTTAATTTAAATTAATAAATGGCTCTAGGAGTGATTGAGATCCTTTCAACATTCAGTTTTATTATCAAAGA
The DNA here is from genome assembly GCA_004027715.1 of Plecturocebus donacophilus. Lineage (NCBI taxonomy): Eukaryota > Metazoa > Chordata > Mammalia > Primates > Pitheciidae > Plecturocebus > Plecturocebus donacophilus. Next base: position 1,183 of record PVKP010032907.1, on the reverse strand, counting down.
AGATAGTATTTCAAGTCAAGTGTTTTATTATGACTCAATCAAGATTTGGGGTTTATTTTAGATAAATTATTCTTATTCCTCATCAAAGCTGTTTCTTTGCATTTTGGGTCTTCTTGTAAGTCCATTTTCTATTTTGTGATGTCTGCTGATACTTCTCTTTCTTTTCTGAGACAGGTCTCTGTCACCCAGGCTGGAGTACAGTGGTACAGTCATGGCGCACTGCAGCCTTGACCTCCTAAGCCCAAGTGATCCTCCTGCTTTATTCAGCCTCCTGAGTAGCTGGGACCACGGTTTTGTGCCACTACACCCAGCTAATTTTTGTTTTTTCTTTTTTCTTTTAGAGACAGGATCTCGCTATATTGCCCAGGCTGGTCTCAAATCTTGGGCTCAAGCAATCCTCCCACCTCAGCCTCCCAGAGTGCTGGGATTACAGGTGTAAGCCACCATGCCCGGCCTCTGCTATGTGTTTTAACATTCATCAGGGCTGGGTGTGGTGACTCACGCCTGTAATCCCAGCTCTTTGGTAGGCTAAAGCAGGTGGATCACCTGAGGTCAGGAGTTCGAGACTAGCCTGGCAGTCATGGTGAAACCCCGTCTCTACTAAAAAATACAAAACTAAAATACAAAAATTAGCTGAGCTTGGTGGCTCGTGCCTGTAATCCCAGCTACTTGGGAGGCTGAGGCAGGAGAATCTCTTGAACCCAGAGGTGGAGGTTGCAGTGAGCCAAGATCGCACTACTGCACTCCAGCCTGAGAGACAGAGTGAGACTCTGTCTTAAAAAAAAAAAAAAAATTCATCAGGACATACTCACTTTTAAGTATTACAATTTAAACATTGGGGTTTAAAAAATATACACTCCTATCTAAAATACTGACTATTGTGTTGGCCTCTTTCCAAGAGTCTTGCCCCTTTGTTCCCTGTCTTGTTGCCAGAACTTTCAGAACGGTGTTCTTTCCGGAAGTGAAGTGCTGCAGGTGTCAGGGCTGGTGGGTGGTCGGGGTCAGTACTGGACTGCAGGACTCCTGGCTCTGACCACAGCCTTCCCCACTGTGTGTCACAGGAACCGGCAGAAGCCGAAGGGTCTCAGAGGAGGAGGCTGCTGGTTCCAGCAAATGGCGCTGACTCCACTGAGAGTAAGTGTTTCGCTCCTGGAGATGCAGCAGCAATGGAGGGAATAAGGAC